>VZQC01009282.1:2792656-2915124 GCA_009823505.1 Rhizomys pruinosus | reverse complement strand
TTTTTTTTTTTTTTTTCTTTTTTTTTTGGTCTTTTCGAGACAGGGTCTCCCCGTAGCCCCAGCTGCCCTGGAACTCACTCTGTAGACCAGGCTGGCCTTGAACTCACAAAGATCCGCCTGCCTCTGCCTCCCGAGTGCTAGGATTAAAGGCGTGCACCACCACGCCTAGCTTACTTCCTTGCTTTGAACTTGAGGTTCACCATCTGATGCCCAGCTCTTACAAAAGTATAATAGTATTAGCCTGCATTTGTTGTTTACCAAGTGCCAGGGTGCTAATGTTTCAAGTGAATTAATTTGCTCAGTCTTTAAAACCATCAGTGTTTGAAAAAGAACAACTGAGATATTGAATGATTTAGTTATAGTTTACGCAGAAGTGCCAGGGTTAGTAGTGTTCAGACAGCCTAGACTGGGCCCTGCACCTGGATAACAAGCCTTTGCCCTGGAGTGCTGCTGTCCATGCTTATGCTGGCCAAATAAGCTATCTGCCAGTGGTCTGGAGACCAGTAGGCACCTTCTTTGGAAGATAAGCTGTAAAAGCAAACAAACCAGCCTGGTCTACATAGACAGCTGAGGACACGTGCGCACCCATGCACACGCACGTGCGCACGCGCGCGCACACACACACACACACACACACATAAGCGAGTTCCAGTACAGCTGAGGACACACACACACACACACACACACACACACACACACGAAACAGAAAAAGGCCTGTGGTGACGCATGCCTTTAATCACAGTACCTGGGAGGCAGAGGCAGGTGGACCTCCATGAGTTCAAGACCAGTTTGATCTACATAGTGAATTCCAGGCCAGCCAGGGCTACAGAGTAAGACCTTTTCTGAAAAAAAAAAGAAAAAAGAGAAGCAAACAGAAAAACTGACTGGTAGTAATGCTGAGTGAATGCACCTCTGAAACATTTCATTTTGTTCTGAAACATTTTATTTGCAGTTGCTTTAAAATTATTTTATTTATTATTTTTTTAATTAAATTTTTTTTTTTTCGTATGTGTATGAATGTACTGTCTGCATGCAGATCTGTGCACCCGTGTTTTTCAATGCCGCAGAGGTCAGAAGAGGACGTCGGATTCCCCTGNTGTGTCATGAATGTACTGTCTGCATGCCGATCTGTTGCACCGCTGTTTTTTTTTTTTTCTTATTGGTCTTTTTGGTACAGGGTCCCTGGAACTCACTCTGTAGACCAGGCTGGCCTTGAACTCACAAAGATCCGCCTGCCTCTGCCTCCAGAGTGCTAGGATTAAAGGCGTGTGCCACCACGCCTGGCTAAGAGTAAACTTCTTAAACCACTAGTATGATGCACAACTTCTTTCATTTCTAGATGGAAGTTAAATTCACAGCCTCCATGACCCATGCAGCTTTAAATGAGTATGGTTTTTTTGCTACTACTAATAGCTTGGGATGCATCCAGTTTTCTTCTGTTTTCTTAATGTGTAACTTTAAAACGTAGCTGCTGTGAAGAAGGAAAAAAGTAGCCTCTGAGAGTTTCTTGTTTATTAAAGCAACCGCAAATAGAGGTTGGAGAGAGGGCTAATCTGGCAAAAGACCTAGGTTCAATTCCCAGCAGCCATGGTGGCTAACAACCATTTGTAACTCCAGTTCCAGGGGATCCAATGCCCTCTTCTGACCCTTGCAGGCATTGCATAACACAGAGGCACTTGCAGACATGCAGGCAATATACTCATACATGTAAAAATAATAAATAGGGCTGGAGAGATGGCCTAGTGGTTAAGGAGCACCGACTGCTCTTGCAGAGGACCTGGGTTTGATCCCCAGCACCCACATGGCGGCTGAGAACCGTCTGAAACTCCAATTCCAGGAGAACTCCAGTTCCAGGGGAGTCCGACGCCCTCTTCTGACCTCCTCGGCATTGCACGACACAGGTGCACAAACCTACATGCAGACAGTACACTCATACACATAAAAAATAAATAAATAAATTGAAAAAAAAAAAAAAAGTTTACTCTTGGGGCTGGAGAGATGGCTCAGTGGTTAAGAGCACTGGTTGTTCTTATAGAAGATCCAGGTTCAAATCCCAGCACCCACATGGCAGCTGACAACTGTCTGTAACTCCATTTCCAGAGGATCCAACACCCTCTTCAGTCCTCCTCACGCATTGCACAACATGGGTACACTTAAACACATGCAGACATAACACTCATCCACATGAAATAAAAATAAAGAAAAGAAAAATGTTAAAAAAAGTTTACTCTTTCTAGAAGCAGATGCACCTAGTATATTATAAAGCTAAACAAAGTGAAGCGTTCCATATATTTTCCTGGCTGAAGGTCCTTAAAACTAGGAATAATGGGGCTGGAGAGATGGGCCACTGAGGTTAAGAGTATCTTGTGCTCTTTCAGAGTACTGGAGTTGAGTTCCTGGTACCTGAGTCTGATAATTTACAGCCACCTGTAAACTTTAGCTCCAGGGAATCCCATGCCTCCTTCTGGCTGCTGCTATTACATGTACTCACCTGCACATGCCCATACACATAAATAACAATAAAATTAATTAATTAATTAATTTTATCTTTTTTTTTTTTTTTTTTGAGATAGCATCTCCCTTTAGTCCCAGCTGGGCTGGAGCTCGCTATGTAGAGCAGGCTGGTCTTGAACTCACAGAGATCTGCCTGCCTCTGCCTCCCAGGTGCTGGGATTAAAGGTGTGAACCACCATGCCCAAATTAAAATAAATTTATTAAAAAATAGAAAAGTTTTGGACCAAAAATGAAAACAAAAAGCCGGGTGTGGTGGCACATGCCTTTAATCCCAGCAGTCAGGAGGCAGAGGCAGGCGGATCTCTGTTAGTTTAAGGGCAGCCTGGTCTACATAGTGACTTCTAGGACAGCTGGGGCTACAGGGAGACCCTGTCTCAAAAAGACCAAAAAAAGGCCGGGCGTGGTGGTGCATGCCTTTAATCCTAGCACTTGGGAGACAGAGGCAGGTGGATCTCTGTGAGTTCAAGGCCAGCCTGGTCTACAGAGTAAGTTCCAGGACAGCCAGAGCTACAGGGAGACCCTGTCTCAAAAAGACCAAAAAACAAACAAACAAACTAACTAAAAAGATAGAAAAAGAAAAAGGTTCATAAATTCAGGTGTATCTTATTTCATGAATTTAAGGACAATTATTCATCTAAGGAAGGTGTTTCTTTATACTCTTATATACTCTTAGATTTTAGTCCATGGAGAACAGAATGAAATGGCCAGACTAAAAGCTGCACTGATTCGAGAATATGAAGATAATGATGAAGTCCACATAGAGGTTCACAATCCTCGGAATACAGAAGCAGTGACTCTAAACTTCAGGGGAGAAAAGCTGGCCAAGGTAAAAGGCAGC
This sequence comes from Rhizomys pruinosus, assembly GCA_009823505.1. Classification (NCBI taxonomy): domain Eukaryota; kingdom Metazoa; phylum Chordata; class Mammalia; order Rodentia; family Spalacidae; genus Rhizomys; species Rhizomys pruinosus. Next base: position 2,911,772 of record VZQC01009282.1, on the reverse strand, counting down.
AGTTGCTGGTCCTAACTGTACTTTGAGTCAAGTTTGTGTACCCAGATGTCCTGTTGGGTCTGAAAATTGGACAGAAAAGCTCTCAAGCCCAGGATTCAATCTTTGATACAAAATATATTTAATTTGCTGGTCCACCAGGGAGCCAATTGAGAAAAACTGGTGGAGCAGGGACGCAGCCACACCATGCAGGGATGAGTGTGACCCCTACTGTCTGTTACAGACAGCTTTTAAGGGCAAAAACCACAAACCAGGGGGAACATTGGTGATTGTTAGTGAAACACAGTTGTGAGGCTAGAGAAACACAAGGCAAACAATGGTGATCTTTAAGCTGATTGGTTGTTTTTAGCAGCATGAAGCCCCGTAGAGAGGAATGGGCTCCTTAGGGGGACTAGGGGGTGGGAGGCACTCCTTCAGGGCTGGAAAAGTTCATCCTGACCTCAGGTAGCTGTGGAAATTAGCAACTCAAGGCTGGACTGTATTCTTGTGGTTAAGGTAGTCTTGGGAACCAGGCTTGCTTCAGCTAACTCAATTTTACAGTTAACTCCTTCCTTCTAATTAACTCTTTCTGACCTGGTCCTAATAGTCCCTCAATGCAAGTTCATCCACTGAGGACTAGTCAGCCTATCTAGGATCTCTCCCTTAAAGAGGGACTTGAGAGGTGAGGCAGGAATACTGAAAGTTTGAGGCCAGCTTGGGTTAACATAATGAGCTTAAGGAAGCATGGGTTACTATGGTGAGACCCTGTCTCAAAATAACAAGACAAAGAGGGGCTAGAGAGATGACTCAGTGGTTAAGAGCATTGGCTGCGTGCTGTGGGGATAGCACAGCCATTAAAGGCGGAGGCTAAGAACCGCAAAAAGAAAAAAAAAAAAAGGAAGTTCTGAGAGCATTGACTGCTCTTGCAGAGGACCGCAGTTCAATTCCCAGCACACACATGGCAGCTAACAACTGTCTATAACTCCAGTTCCAGGGGATCTTACACCTTCTAAACCTCTAGAGGCATTGCACAACATGGGCATACTTAACACACATGCAGGCAATTCACTCATATGCATAAAATAAAAATAATAAAAAAATTTTTTAAGAGAAAGAAAAGTCATTGATGAATAACCTTTCTTATAGATGAGTTGGGCTGGGGAAAAGAGTAGCAAAACTTAAGGTATAAGGTTTTTGTTGCCCAGGAAGAGAGATAGTTGTATTTATACCTCCCTGAATCATGCTGCTCACAAACTTTTTAGGGGAGTAAATGGTGTATTTTTTATGTTTGGAGAGTTATATGACAGTCAGCAATCTAGAACTGGACTCCTCAGACTCTGCTGGTAGAGATGGAGGGAGGAAAAAGGTTTTCAGTTATAAACTAGGAGAAGCTACACTGACCTACAGTCAGAGACAGGGTCTCCCTGTAGCCCCAGCTGGCCTGGAACTCACTATGTAGAACAGGCTGGCTTTGAACTCACAGAGATCCGCCTGCCTCTGTCTCCCTAGTTAGCTGGGATTAAAAGGGTGCGCTACCATGCCCAGCTTGCTTATTGAAGTTTTCTCCAATAATTTAGTTACTGAAAAGCATTATCAGGCTTAGGGTATATATAGCTCAGTGTTACAATACTTGGCTAACTGTTCTCTGGGATTGATCCTAACACTGTAAAAAAAAAAAAATTTAAAGCATTAATTTGTTTTCCTTCTTACATGACATCATTAAAATCTATCTTTTTGAGTAAAGCTGCTTTTCAGAGAGTTACTGGCATTTAAGGAGAAAATAGCCCTTTGAAACAGCTGTCTCCATGAATAGTTACTCATAGCAAGCACATTGCTGCCTGGTTGCTGTTGGCCCTTATTTGATTAAAGGTTCATGGAGTTGAACTGCACTGTCTTTATCTCTATGAGCTCACTGATTAGTAGTGGAGAGAAGTTGGAATTAAGGATTGTGGGTTTCAGCTAAATATGATGGTGTATACCTGAAATCCCAGCACTTAGGAGGTAGAGGCAGGAGGATTTAGAGTTCAAAGCCAAGCTCTGCCAGGTAGTAAGATTGAGGCCAGCCTCACTTACATGAGATACTGTCTACAAAACAAGCAAAAAAGAATTGTGGGTTTCATATTTTGTATTTTGATCCATTAAAAATAATTCCCAATGTCTGATCTCATTCTTTTTTTTTTTTCAAGGGATTCTACAATATAATAACACAGTTATTTTCAGATAACATTGATGTTATTCAGTTTGCCGTACAATTAGGTAATTGGTGCATTTTTTTTTTGAAGTGAGCCAAATTATTAAACATAAGCAATGAATGTAAGTAACATTCATGTAAAACCAATTTGCAAGTATCTATGTCTAAATTTTGAACAACCCAAGGTTCCCATAGTCCAGTTGGAGAAGCTTGTATGCACAGGCATGTTGATCAAATAGGAGTCCAGTCTATATTGCTGTAGTCTCACAATTCACCCCAATCTCTCCACAGCCCTTACATTCTACCACGCCTCCTCTTCCGCAATTTGTTCCCTAGGCTTTGGGAAAGGGGCACAAGTGGGTGAGAAGCAAAACCATCTATTTTCTCTAGAGATGTCATTTTGGACTCTAAGTCTGTTCAGGTTGATCCCCTTCATGGGTTGACAGCTTATCCAGTGATACCTTTTTAGTCATACTAACAAAGCACAAGCAATTTGATGTACAGGCATTTAAGCGGTACTAATTATTATGGCAAGCTAAGCTGTGAGCATAGACACAGATGCTTGGATGGTATGCTAATCCACAAACTGGTTTCTCTATAAAGGGTGACAAGTTCTTATTGTGGCTTATAACATCTCCTAACCACTAGAGGGCATAAGCTTGTGGCATCCGCTGTGAGTTATTCTTCCAAGGAGAGAGCTAATAGCAAATTAGATTTGGGATATATATAGACACATACATGGCTGCCACTGTTGCACAGTATCTCTAGGCAGTTGAGGTGTAGCTGATACTGACGGAGGAGTCTTGCTTGTCTCAAGGAGACCAATATTTTGCTGTATTGCTGTAGTGGCCTTTGGTAATGCTCTCTGGCATTTCAGAGGCCAGTTGTACATTAGCAAGTGATGTTTCATAGCATTTTTTCATGCTCACACCAGGTCTTTGACAACAGGGACTTACTGCTTTTCTCCTTACATATATACATACACTTATAGGCAAAAGGCCTTTATAATTTTGGGGGCAGGGTTTGAATCCCCTAGCCAACATCTCCTAGGCAGAATAATTCATTGCTATTGACTTGTGTTCATAAATGCTGTTTCCCCTAGTGTGTGGTTGGCGCACTCCCTCCAGTGTGTCAGGTGTCCAGTCCATGTGTTAGGATTGCCTGAAACATCTCCATTTTACACCATTCTATGTTCTTTTCTTCTTTTTCTTGTAATAGGTCATGGGCTTTTTAGCAGACAAGAAACCAGAACAAGGCCAGCGGGTGTCTGGAATACTTGTTAAAAGAAACTTTAATTATCATATACTTTCTCCTTGTGACCTGTCCAGTAAGTATACTATGCATTGTTACAGCTTGATCTTAACATTGAAAGAAAACCTATGAAACATATTCTTAATCTAGTGGTCAATTTTTTAATTTATTATTTAGAGACAGTGTGTGTGTGTGTGTCTGTGTGTGTGTGTGTGTGTGTGTGTGTGTGTGTGTCTGCATGTGTGTAGGCATGCATATGTCATACATAGTATGTGTGAAGATCAGAGGATAGCTTTTTTTTTTCTTTTTTTTCTTTTTTTTTGTCTTTTTAGACAGGGTCTCCCTGTAGCCCCAGCTGTCCTGAAACTCACTCTGTAGACCAGGCTGGCCTTGAACTCACAGAGCTCTGCCTGCCTCTGCCTCCCAAGTGCTAGGATTAAAGGCGTGTGCCACCACACCAGGCCATGTGGAAGTATTTATAAATTTGGGAGGAAAAGCAATTTATAAACTTAAATGTAATCCAATTTAGCTTTGTGCAAATTTTCATTTTTTTTCTAGAATGAGCTTCTCTGTATACAGTCATTGGCTACACAGTTTGTGTAGTTCCAGTACAATGAAAGATTTGGATTTAAATGCTTACCCTTTTAAAGAAATTATAAAAAACTTTATTCTCATAGAAAACTTAGGTCCTAAAGGAAAGAGGTGTGATCTGGTAGTTGAGTACATGCTTGACATGCATAAGATGGAAGGATTCCATCTCACTTAGACACATACACATGCACACCAAACTAAAACTAAATCTTAAAAAAAAACTACAGGTTAATAAGCTGGGTGTGGTTGCAGTGCATGCCTTTAATCCCGGGCAGAGACAGGTGGATCTTTTTGAGTTTAAGGCCAGCCTAGTCCACATAGTGAGTTCTAGGCCAGCTAGGCTACAGAGAGACCCTGTCTCAGAAAGACAAAAACAAATTAAAACAAAAAAAAACCCTACAAACCTACAGGTTATCAAAATATAAAATGCTAGCTGAGCATGAGTGGTCCACATCTGTAATCCCAACTACTTTAGGCAGCTGAGACAGCAGGATCAGGAGGGTTGATGCAAACCTGGGCTACATCATGAGGTCCTATTTTTATTTTTTAAATAAATTAAGTTACAAGGTCCCAGGATGTAGTTTAGTGGAATAGTACCTGCTTAGCATACACTAGAACCTAAATTTAATCTCTAGTACTATAACAAACAAATCTCTCAAACCAAACAAAAACAAGTCTACCTGGTAAGCTCAAATGTTAGTTCAATCAAAGCACTATACCCTGGTAAGGCAGAAAAAACTCTGCCTTAGAAGGGAACATCCCCTCAAAAAATGATTCAATAAATAACTGTTTCAATAACTAAGGGAAAATTTCTTTTCCCACAAAGCTATTTAAATTATGTTCATCAAGTCTGGTGTGGTAGTGAGTTCCAGGACAGCTGGGGCTACAGGGAGACCCTGTCTCGAAAACACCAAAAAAAAAAAATAAATAAATAAATAAATAAAAATAAATAAATAAATAAATCCACATGAACTCTGCAAATTCTGAGCTATCACTAAGTAAGGCCTTCTTTGCCAATAGATACATATTCTCTTCAAGTGAACACTATACTCAGTTTTATTTGCCTAGTGTTAAGTTGTAAGCGCTTTATGAAGGAATGCAAAATGGCTACAGTATTTACCTGTATTTAGTATTCTCAGGTAAATACCTCTGAGAAACCTCAACCGCCACCTGTCATACCTCACACTTCAGTGTAAAACCTGTTCTTTTATTGGACAATTAGTGAACTCTAACTCTTATGCCAGACCCTCTCCTAATGTTAGACACTGAGGAGTTACCAGACCCCAATCCTGGCCATAGTCATGTCAGTCTAATAAAGGAAGCAGTGTTAGGAAGTACTGATCCCAGTTCAGCTCCTTGACACAGAGAAGACTGAGGAGAAACTGCTTCTGGAGAGTTGAGAAAGACTTTTCAAGTCAGAAGGACTCATGCCGTATGGCAGAAGTTGTGAGGAGATACTGAACAGAAAAGCAGGCAGGTGACAGCTGGCCTGGTAGCCTGGAGATCTCTAAGTACCTAATGTGTTCATGGAGTAGGGTTGTTTTCCTGTGACTGGAATCCAGATTAACTTGGGGTGAAGAAGGGTGGGATGTAGGGAGATAAGCTGAGAGGCAAACCTGTCTTTCTAGGTTTGGGACAGATGGCTTCTTATTTTGCTTCTACTACTTTATTTCATAATCCCTGGTACATGTTTTTGCTGGTTGTATTTTTGAATGATGTGATATTGTTTATATTTTTGTTTTTGAAACATTGTCTAATATGTAGCCCAGGCTGGCCTCAATCTGGAAATCTCCCTGCCTCAGTCTCTTGAGTACTGGAATTAGAGGTGTCTACCACCATGCCCAGCTGGTATGGTTTCTTAAGTATATTTCTTCTAATTTTCTTTGCAGATTACACTGACTTGGCCATGAGCACTGTGAAACAGACCCAAGCCATTCCATATACTGGGCCCTTTAATTTGCTCTATTACCAGCTACAGAAGTTGACAGGTAGGGTGTGTGTGTGTGTGTGTGTGTGTGTGTGTGTGTGTGTGTGTTTACTAAAATTCATTTAATTGCATTTTTTAGTAAGATAATTTTTATCTAGGAAATTATCTTATTTAGTGTTAAACATTGTCCCAAAATTCTCTGTGTGCACTACACAGTTATTTATTACCTGTAGGTGAAATTTTTGAAAATGTATTTGTAGTTTTTTTTAAATCCCATAATACGCCGGGCATGGTGGCACTTGCCTGTAATCCTAGCACTTGGGAAGCAGAGGAGGCGGATCTCTGTGAGTTCAGGGCCAGCCTGGTCTACAGAGTGAGTTCCAAGCCAGCTGGGGCTATAGGGAGACCCTGTCTCAAAAAAAGAAAGGTAGGTAGGTAGGAAGGAAGGAAGGAAGGAAGGAAGGAAGGAAGGAAGGAAGGAAGGAAGGAAGGAAGGAAGGAAGGAGAGAGAGAGAGAGAGAGAAATTTCCTAGTTCCATTGATAGCAGGCTACACAAGCTTTGTACGAGCTCCTGGCTGTTGGCTAAAGAACAGTGAAGCTTGAACCTGTTTTCTGTGTGATGAGGGCAATAACTGAAGGCTGTGTGCTCTCCGAAAAGGTAAGAACAAAGCCAGTTGTGGTGGTGCATGCCTTCAATTTAATCCCAGCACTGGGGAAGTAGAGGCAGGCAGATCTCTGTGAGTTCAAGGTCAGCCTGGTCTACATAGAGAGTTCCAGGTCAGCCAGGGCTACACTGTCAAACCCTCTGTTAAAAAACAAACAAACAGCCGGGCGTGGTGGTGCACGCCTTTAATCCTAGCACTTGGGAGGCAGAGGCAGGTGGATCTTTGTGAGTTCAAGGCCAGCCTGGTCTACGGAGTGAGTTCCAGGACAGCTGGGGCTATAGGGAGACCCTGTCTCGAAAAGACAAAAAACAAACAAATAAACAAAAAAATAAATACATAAAAAGGAAAGAATACTTCAAAGTATAAACTGTACTTTCTCCTAAGTCCTATAAGCCAAGAGAAGGAAAATCCTTTTTTCCTTAGGCTATTGTTAGAATTATAGATAATAACAGAAAATTAGTGAAATACATCTGAACAAACCCTTAAGAGGACATGCAGAACCAGTGGACTCAACCCTTTAGCAATAGGACTTCCCTGTGGTGAGGTTGGCACTGGTTGAGGGATCTCAGAGTAAAGCTAAAGTGTCAGTAAAGACAGTGAAGCTAAGGTGCCAATGAAGACCAAGTCTCACAGCTGCTGACAGACTCTTCAGGGTCTAAGGTGAATGTGTATGAACTTAACAGAATGTGTTGAGATCTTTCATTTACTGTAAGCCATTAACATAAATCTTAGTCACTTAAAAGTTATAATTTTCCCATTATATAGCAGCTTTATTTTAACTGTCTCTACACAGAAATGAATAATTATGCTCATTATAGTATATGAGAAACTTATTTTTTTATTTTCTGTTTTTGAGATAAGGTCTTATGAGGCAGCCCTGACTAATCTAGAACTCACAGAAATCTGCCTACCTCTGCCTCCTGGGTGCTGAGACTAAAAGTATGTGCCACCACATGTAGCCAAAGTTTATAATCTTATGATTTTTTTCAGGTGATGTAGAAGAATTAGAAATTCAAGAAAAACCTGCTCTGAAAGTATTCAAAAACATTACTGTAATACAGGAACCAGGCATGGTGGTACTAGAGGTAAGATAAAAAAATCAAACCTTGACAAAGAGAAATAAAGTTGCAAAAAAGTTGATGTGCAATTATAGAGAAAATTAGTTAATCATATTCCGGGGGCTATGGGGAGCCTTCAGTTACAGCAAAAATTAGTTCTAGGGATTAGGCCTGTAGCATATACAAAGCCCTGGGTCCCAACATTGCAAAAAAGAAGGTAATCTTACCACTTGGGAGGTAGAGGCAAGAAGATCAGAAGTTCAGGGTTATCCTTGGCTACTTAAAAGTTGAAAGCCAGGGGGCTGGAGGGATGGCCTAGCGGTTGAGAGCGCCGACCGCTCTTGCGGAGGAGCTGGGTTCGACCCCCAGTACCCACATGGCGGCCGAGAGCTGTCTGAAACTCCAGTTCCAGGAAGGAGAACTCCAGTTCCAGGGGAATCCGACACCCTCTTCTGACCTCCGCGGCGTTGCATGACACAGGTGCACACACTTGCATGCAGACAGTACATTCATACACATACAGAAATAAATTTTTAAAAAATTTTAAAAAAAAGAAAAAAAAAGTTGAAAGCCAGCTTAGACTACATGAGACCCTGTCTCAAAAAAATTTTTGTTCTTATTGTTGAATCAAACTTGTCAAACTGCATTCCAGAGCCCAGCGCACATAATCATATCTACTTAGTGAGTTCCAGGCTAGCCAGAGCTATATAATGAGGTGGGGGAGGGAGTGGTTATATAGATGTTTCAAATAAACCATAAAGTGACCCAAATCCAGAAGAAAGGGCGTTGGATCCCCTGGAACTGGATTTATGGTTGTGAGCTGCTTGATGTGGGCGCTGGGACCCAAAGCTGGGTCCTCTGTGAGAGCAGCAGGTGCTTTTAACAGCTATGTCCAGCCCTGTTCTTCCCTCCTGCCACACTTCCTGTTCTACTAACAAAGTGATTTGGAATTCAGGCTTGAATATAGTGCCAGCATGTTACCTTTGTGTCAGTTTTCTCTTTTATAAAGTACAATTAATACTATCATAAAAATTAAATGGGTTTGCCACAAAGGAGGTACTTAATATGTTTCATTTTGCTTATTAAAGGGCTGGGCAGGGTAGCACACAACTTTAATCCCAGCAGAGGCAGGCAGATCTCTGTGAGTTCAAAGCCAGCCTGGTCTACATAGTGAGTTCCAGGACAGCTGGGACTGCAGGGGACACTCTGTCTCAAAAAGAAAAAAAAAAAAAAAAGAAATGAAAGGATTCTTGCTAGAGGAGTCAGTTAATTTCAGCCGAGGTACTAGAAGCAGCAGCCCAGCTGTGGCCACGGTGGCTTTGTGGGGAGAGTTGGTAGCTTGTGCTTGGTGATGGTCTGCCTCCTAACTCTACCTTTGCTCTGCAGTGGCTGGCAAACCCTTCTAACGACATGTATGCAGACACAGTGACAACCGTGATACTAGAAGTTCAGTCAAATCCCAAAATAAGGAAAGGTACAGACTTGATATTTTTCAGTTCTTTGATTTCTCCCCTGTTTCTTTGAACTAAAAAGCAGTAGAGCCCTAAAGTAGAACTTAACTTTTCCTGATTTTTTTTAAAGGATGTAGTCTTTGAGGTAGACACCTTAAGAATGCAGAGTAGCATCTTTTTTTAAATTTTTAATTAATTTATTTTTTAAATTTAATTCATTTTTATTATGTGTATGAATGTACTGTCTGCATGTAGGTTGGTGCACCCGTGTGGTGCAATACCTCGGAGGTCAGAAGAGGGTGTTGGATTCCCCTGGAACTGGAGTTAAAAGACTGTTCTCAGCCGCCATGTGGGTGCTGGGAATCGAACCTGGGTCCTCTGCAAGAGTAGTCGGCACTCTTAACCTCTAGGCCATCTCTCCAGCCCCGCATCTTACTTTGCATTTTGGCTCTTCATTCATACTATAGAAATCTGATTACAATTACTACAAGGCTAAAAGTTCCCTTAGCTATAGTTCCCTTTAAAACACCTAAAAAGAAATCTAAATACTGTTGAATTGAGCCAGTTTGTCCATCAGGAAGATATGCAACTGTCTTTGTGTTAAGAAAAGTTGCTGAATAGAATGTTGTCCCTGTTGAACAATTATCAACAAAGATAAATACCAACAAAGGTATATTTGCATCATACTTAACAACTTGATTCTGTTAATGAATAAGTTCATATAATATATATCTTCAGATATGGCTGGACATGGTGGCTCACGCCTTTCAGTCCAGCACTTGGGAGGCAGAGGCAGGTGGATCTCTGTGAGTTCAAGGCCAGCCTGGTCTACATAGAGAGTTCAGGACAGCTGGGGCTGCAGGGAGACCCTGTGTCAAAAAGACCAAAAAAAAAAAAAAAAATGTTATCTTCAGATAGTAAATTTTTGCCATAGAATGTTGCCAGTGGGGAAGGGATCATAGAGTTTGTGACTATGAAGTAAATAAGCTAACTTAAATTACTCATGAAGCCACTGGTAAGCATTTGAATTTGAGTAATGATAAATGTAAATTTTAATTTGTTGTGGTTGAATTGCACAGTGGGCAAATGCACATTTATATGTGAGGTTCTGTGTAGGCTCAGATGCATTCAGTGGTAGAGCGCTTACTTAACATCCACGAGACCCTGGGATCAGTCTCCAGCATGGAAAATGGTTTGGGGCTAGGCATGGTGGTGCACACCTTCAGTTGTGGCACTTAGGAGGCTGAGGCAAGAAGAATTTACACATACATTACTGTTCAGTTTCTCTTCCATTGCTGTTACAAAACACGCTGAGCACTACCAACTTGGGGAGGAAAGGGTTTGTTCGGCTCACATCTCCTGGGTTACAGTTCATCACTCAGGGAGACCAAGGTAGGAACTCAGGGCAGAAACCTGGAGGCAGGAGCATTCCATGGAGGAATGCAGCTTACTGGCTTCTCCCTGGCCCATGCTCAACCTACCATCTGATATAATACACAACAACCTGCCTAGGGTTGGCACCACCCACAATGGGCTGGGCCCTCCTCTCCCACATTGCTCAACAATCAAGGCCAGTCCAATGGAGCCAATTCCCCAATTGAGGCTCCCTCAACCCAGGTGTGTCAAGTTAACACTAATGCTAACCAGCACAATCACATAACTAAAAGTAATAAAAATAAGAGGGCATAGTGGCACACACCTTTAATCCCAGCACTCCAGAGGTGAAGGCAGGTGGATCTCTGTGAGATGGAACCCAGCCTGGTCTATATTGTGAGTCCTAAGCCAACTGTGGCTACAGGGAGACCCTGTCTCAAAAAAATGAAAAAAAGTAAAAAATTAAAAACCTAATAAAAGTAATAAAAATATATCTTAAATGTAAATAAAGCAAAACAAAATCAGCTGTGTGTGTTGGCACACGTCTATAGTCTCAACACTTGGGGAGCAAAGGACAGAGGATCCCTGCAAGTTTGAAGTCAGCCCTGTCTATACAGGGAGCATCAGGGCTACATGGTAAGATCCTGCCCCCCAAAAATGTTTTTATGTAGGCTTGTTTCATATCTCTTGGGAGTAGGGTTCTGGGTCAGATGTTAACTCTGTGAATTCCATTCCACTGTATTGTTGGCCCTGGCAAGGGAGGTATTCTGTCTGTGCCAAAGCATCCTCCACTCCAGGTTAAAGACTGCTGGTTGCCAGGCATGTGGTACACACCTTTAATCCCAGCACTTGGGAGGAAGAGAAAGATTGACAGATCTCTATGAGATCAAGGCCACCCTTGTCTACATAGTGAGCTCCAGGACAGCTGGGGCTACAGGAAGACTCTCTCAAAAAAGACAAAAAAAAAAAAAAAAAAAAAAAGACCGCTGGTTAACTTGACCATTGAGTTGTATGGTTCTGGGGTAAAAAGAAGGAAGTAATGGGGGCTGGAGAAGTGGCTTAGAGGTTAAGAGCACCAACTGCTCTTGCAGAGGACCCAGGTTCGATTCCTAGCACCCACAAGAACCGTCTTTAACTCCAGTTCCAGGGGAATCTGACACCCTCTTCTAACCTCCGCGGCATTACACGACACGGGTGCACAAACCTACATGCAGACAGTACACATACACATAAAAAAAGGAAGTAATATAAGGGACAAATGCTTTAATGGACAAACGCTTTCAAGAATTTGTATTAAAACAAGCATAGGGAGATGATTTATAGAATGTTAAATCCACTTACTACTGATATGCAGTGAAAGCCATCTCTGTGCTCAGATGTATCCCTGATTCTTGAAACTGTAATTGTACTCACCTCTCCTCATGAGAGAAACATTGGGGGGAAAAATTGAAATGTCATTTTGTGGTTCCTTAATATAAGAAAAATAACATGGTGCACATGAACTGTGTTAGTGGGTAGATGATACAGATGTGTGCTTGCCATTTTAAGCCCTTCATAAGCAATTTGGACTCATTGTAACTGTTCTCTGATAATTCATTTGGTGATTATGTAAATGGAAATGAAGAGGCCAAAGTCTGTTTTTTTGTTTTTGTTTTTTCCAGGTGCAGTGCAGAAAGTTTCTAAAAAACTAGAAATGCATGTTTATAGCAAGAGATTGGAGGTCATGCTCCAGTAAGTGTCTCAGGAGCCAGGTGCAGGTGGGCCAAGGATCGTGAGTCCATGGCGTCTTCCCATGATGCTTGTGTGGCTCAGACGGGGTCTGCTATGCTGTCAGAATTAGCAGTTTGTACCAAGTTATGTCCAAGTCAGCACTCTAGCTAGTGCAAAGTAAAAGTGCCCTACATATGGGTGCCCTGCCTCCACAGCCCCCCAGGAGTGTTCAGCACGGGCCTGGTGTCCCTGGCTATCACACTGCTTGGGAGAATTCTTAGAAATGTTTGCTGAAATGTGAATTATTTGAGAACATTGGTTTTCTCCTAGATTCTTTCCAGTAAGTCTACAATTATGAAATGTTTTTAAATCCAGTGTGTTGCTTAACAACAGTACATTTCTGCAGATACTTTTTAGGCTTGATTTTAGGATTTTTTTCTAAGTAATCTTATAAAATTGTTTTATAGTGGATACTTAATTTATAATTTTAGCTTCTAGCACAGTGTCTCATATATGCTAATCTTTCATTTGCTTGTCAAATAACTATTAGTTTTTCATCATAGATGCTTGCCTCTCTTCCCACCTAAAAACTGAAGGTTAAATCTTCCACTGTGGGTCATGGTTTCAGAGGGCTCTGCTACGCCCAGGTGGGGTACCACGGCTTTGGCCTGATGCGATGCAGCACAAGATGGCTGGAGGATTGTGGGGAGGACTGGAGGGAAGGGCGCTGAGGACAAACTGTCCCTTTCAGAGCTGTGCTCCCAGTAACTGCTTCCTCCAGCTCGGCTCACCCTCCTGGTTTCCAACCCAGTCCCTTTCATTCCAGCATGTTCTGAACCTTCCAAGAAAAGGAGCCGGTCATTCCCCAGGGCCCATCAGGTGGCAGCCAGGCCTCTAACTCATGAGTCTCCAGGGGACACTGCAGATTCAAACCATCATAATAGCTACTTCTCTTTTTAAGTGAAAAGTGGCTTGTATACATACTACTAAAAAAAAAAAAAAAAAAGGCAGTCTGCAAAGGGGAGGTAGTCTTTCTTTCCCTTTGGAAGGCTTTTGTGCTTTCGCTAAAATTTCATGCTGCTAACAGTGGCTTTTTAAAAATGGATAATAGGGGGCTGGAGAGGTGGCCTAGTGGTTAAGAGCGCCGGCCGCTCTTACAGAGGACCCGGGTTCGATCCCCAGCACCCACATGGCGGCCGAGAACTGTCTGAAACTCCAATTCCAGGAGAACTCCAGTTCCAGGGGAATCCGAGACCCTCTTCTGACCTCCGCGGCATTGCACGACACGGGTGCACAGACTTGCATGCAGACAGTACATTCATACACATACAGAAATAAATAAAATTAAAAAAAAAATAAAAAAAATAAAATGTGTGCCATGTACAAGCATGAAGACTAGAGTTCAAATCCCCAGAGCCCATGTAAATGCCTTGTGGGTGTTTCAAGCACCTGGATGGAGTAAATCCAGTTCTCAGAAGGCAGAGATAGGGAATCCCCAGAGCAAGCTACCTAGCCAGACTGGTCACATCAGTGAGCTCTGGGTTCCATTGAGAAGCTCTGCCTAAATGAATAAGGTGGAATGCAGTGGAGGTTGTGACATCAGCCTCCTCAGGCCTCTGCACATACAGACACATGCATCTGCACATACACATGCACCCACACATACACACATGTATACACACCACACACATACACAAGGAGAATACAGGAGTCCAGTCCTGGACTGCCTTTGAATTTGGAAACTAGACCAGGAGAGGGGACATAGTTGACAGGGTGACATGTTTAAATAAGCCTGACTTCCATAACCGCAATGATAGTGGCGAGTAGCCATGGGATTGTGTGAGACCTTCCCTGATGCAGGCTGTCTGGAGTTACTCAAGTGCTGCCCTGTGCCGAGCAGCAACTGCATCCACCATGGAAGACATTCATTCACAGAGGCTTCATGGCAGAACCTGTGCATTTGCCTGAGGTCTGCTAAGGGCTGGAGGCCAAACAAAAAAGCCAGTGTTGAGGTGGAGAGGACAAGCAGGTCTGTCCCTCAAACACAGACCAGCCTCTGAGCCAGAACTCTGCTCTCTGCATTCTGCACAAGTCACCTTCTGATGCTTCTAGCCAGGGAGGTCCCCAGGGAAGGCTAATTCTCTCTCTCTCTCTCTCTCACACACAGTCCTAAGTGATGTTTAAGAACACGGTGTAGGGCTGAAGAGATGGCCTAGTGGTTAAGAGCACCGACCGCTCTTGCAGAGGACCCGGCTTCGATCCCCAGCACCCACATGGCGGCTAAGAACCATCTGTAACTCCAGTTCCAGGAGAACTCCTGTTCCAGGGGAATCAGAGACCCTCTTCTGACCTCCGCGGCATTGCACAACACGGGTGCACAAACCTGCATGCAGACAGTACATTCATACACATACAAAAATAAATTAATAAAAAAGAACACGGCATATTTTTTCCTAAATGAAGACACTGTTGAGAGTGGGGTGGAGTGATGCTCGTAATTACACCTGACAGGTGGGAGAACCTGAAACCACTAATNGGGAGCTTAGGGACTAGTAGTCATGCGCAGTTTCTCCAATGCAAAGGCAACGGCGGGAAATGGCTTGTAGTGACTCAGGAAGTTGGCGCCATTTTTAAGGTGTGGTCGCGAGCGACACAGCACACTCGTGCAGGCTACCAACAAATGCCTACTCTACTGGGTCTGTGGGCACAGGACTTAGAACATTTCTATTGTGGGTAACTGTGTTTGGGAGCCAAAGGCAAGTGGATCTGAGATCAAGCCCAGCCTGGTCACGGTGTGTTCTAGGGTAGCTGGGGCCACAGGAGATCCTGTCTCACAAAGAACAAAACAAAACAAAACAAAACAAAAATAGTGCCTACCAAAAGGCACATTCTTCATAAATGAAGTATTCTACTTTAGAACCTATCTTCAATATAATTTTTCCCCAAATATACAAAATTGGGCTTTCCCACTAATACCACCTTTTTCTTTACTTGAGGGACATATTTGGAGAAGACTGTGTAAGTGTGAAAGATGACTCTGTCTTGAGTGTTACAGTGGACGGGAAAACAGCTAATATCAATTTGGAGACACGGGTATGTAACTCTTTCTATGCTTCAAGACATTTGGGAAATAAAGCGAAGACAAAAATAAGGTTGCATACTGGACAGTTAATTCTTATTGTTTTGGGGACCAGGAAATGCTTAGTTGATAGAGTTCTTGCCCAACACACATGAAGCCCTGGGTTCTATCCCCAGCTTTGTATAAAGATAGGCATGAAAGCCGGGCATGGTGGCACGTGCCTTTAATCCCAGCACTCAGGAGGCAGAGGCAGGCAGATCTCTGAGTTCAAGGCCAGCCTGGTCTACAGAATGAGCTCCAGGCCAGCTGGGGCTACAGGGAAACCCTGTCTCAAAAAGACCAGGAAAAAAAAAAAAAAGATGGGCATGGTGGCATATGCCTATAATGCCAACACACTGTTCCCCCCCCCCTTTTTTTTTGTTTCTTTTTTGGATTTAAATCCTATTAGAAAGTGGTTGCCCTCATAATCATGCCGCTATTGGCAGATACCACTGGGTATATCTTGCCAGGCTAGTTCTTGCTGTAGGTCACAGGATTGACAGCTGGGTAAGATTGATGATTAATTTTATCTTCTGGTAGCATGCATAGTACCTTCTAGCATGATGAAAGCTAGCCAGGAGAGATAACACTTTGAAGTCAGTATCAGCTTGATTTCTCCTCATTTGTTCTGCAACTCATTTATGGATTGTCTTCAACAGTAGGGTCTTAACATCAAGTTTAGGATTGTTTGAGGCCTCTGGTCAACAGCTTCAAAACATGGAGACCACTCCTAGCATTGGGCTGTTCACTCTTCTCATCTCCTTTTACATCATATATGTATATAAAGCCCTTTAGTGTCACCCTCCCCATAACTTCCCCTCCGCCCTACCTTACTATTCCCGACTCCATTAACCCTTCCTGCTCTGTTTTCTCCTTTCTCCCTCTATGTCACTGCATTCTATCTCCTTTCCATGAAGCCATGATGGAAAAGTTTCCTAACCTCTGTGGATTTTCCAGTTAAAACACGAATATCTAAGTATTCAAAACTAGCGTCCACTTATAAGAGAACATGCAACGTGTGTCTTTCTGGGTCTGGGTTACCTCACTCAGGATGATTATTTCCAGTTCCCTCCATTTACCTGAGAATTTCATTTTTCTTAATAGCTATGTAATATTCCAGTGTGTAAATGTACTTTACACTGTAGTTATCCCCCATCAGTTATGGACATGTAGGTTGTTTCCATTTCCGGGATGAACAACTATCTCTGTAGTAGATTGTAGACTCCTTTAGCTAAGCCCAAGAGTGCTCTTGGCTCGATCAGATGGTAGGTTGATTTCTCCTTTTTGAGGACTCTCCACACTGATTTCCATAGTGGCTGCCCCAGTGTGCACTCCCCCTAGCAGTGGGTCAGTGTTCCCCTTTTCCCAGCTTCCCCCAGTATCTGTCGTTTGGTTTTTGTGATGATCC
The DNA here is from genome assembly GCA_009823505.1 of Rhizomys pruinosus. Taxonomy (NCBI): domain Eukaryota; kingdom Metazoa; phylum Chordata; class Mammalia; order Rodentia; family Spalacidae; genus Rhizomys; species Rhizomys pruinosus. The sequence continues at coordinate 2,895,051 of VZQC01009282.1, read as the reverse complement.
CTACCTGTCATCTCAGCTGTGATAAGCTGGGCAGGTGATGATCCCTACCTGTCATCTCAGCTGTGATAAGGTGGGCAGGTGATGATCCCTACCTGTCATCTCAGCTGTGATAAGCTGGGCAGGTGATGATCCCTACCCGTAAACTCAGCTGTGATACGCTGGGCAGGTGATGATCCATACCCGTCATCTCAGCTGTGATAAGCTGGGCAGGTGATGATCCCTACCTGTCATCTCATCTGTGATAAGCTGGGCAGGTGATGATCCCTACCTGTCATCTCAGCTGTGATAAGCTGGGCAGGTGATGATCCATACCTGTCATCTCAGCTGTGATAAGCTAGGCAGGTGATGATCCATACCTGTCATCTCAGCTGTGATAAGCTGGGCAGGTGATGATCCATACCTGTCATCTCAGCTGCTCAGGAGTCTGAGCCAGGAAGCTCATGATTGACACTGACCCTGTCTAATTAAGAAAAAAAACAGAGAAATTAAGTCTAGCCCCAAATACTGAGTAGATGACCACAACCATTCCTTGCCAAGTCCGAGGTGTGGGCTTTAACGAAAGGTCATTCACTAGATTGTCCATTTCCCCTTCCTCTTCTCTAAGGAGCTCCAGTCACCATGCTGTCAGGGTCACTCAGCACATGCCACAAGTGGCGGGTCAGTGGCTCTGTGGCTTAGTCATCAGCCTCCAGGGCCTCACAGCTGATGATGGTTCATCCTCATTTAAATCCACGTGATGGTTCTAGACTGAAGTGAAAGGCATGCCTGTGCTCTCCCTTTCAGATCGTAGAATGTGAAGAAGGAAGTGAAGATGACGAGTCCCTCAGAGAGATGGTAGAGCTGGCTGCACAGAGACTGTACGAAGCCCTTACACCAGTTCACTGATCGCCTCTGTCTGTGTTGACTTTTTTACATACGTTGCTCTGTTTGTTACTTTAAATAAAATACCTTAGTTTCTCTGGTGTAGCCTGTTTTCTTTTGACATCAGATGGCCTTTATGCTAACATCTTGAATACCTCTGGACTCTGACTAGTTTGCCCATTATTCTAGAACTAATGAAATAAACTACCCGTTACTTTAGAATTTATCGATTCTGCCTCCAGGCATTTATACAGTGCCCAGTGGAGCCTTTTAAGATCTTCTTCATGAAGCCAAATCAGGATCTGTCTTACCTTACTTAATTAATAAAGGAAAAACAGTGGTTCATATTATCTTTTTTTCTTTTTTTACGTGTGTAAATGTATTGTCTGCATGTAGGTCTGTGCACCCGTGTCTTACAATGCTGCGGAGGTCAGAAGAGGGTGTCGGATTCCCCTGGAACTGGAGTTCTCCTGGAATTAGAGTTACAGACGGTTCTCAGCCGCCATGTGGGTGCTGGGGATCGAACCTGGGACTTCTTCAAGAGCGGTCGGTGCTCTTAACCTCTAGGCCATCTCTACAGCCCCTCATATTATCTTATATGTAGTTTGACATTGATTGTAAAGTTTTATGTTTACAAGTTTGAAGCCTGTTTCTTCCCTTTGTTTTGAGACAGCGTCTCCCTGGAGCCCCAGCTGGCCTGGAACTCACTCTGTAGACCAGGCTGGCCTTGAACTCACAGAGATCTGCCTACCTCTGCCTCCCAAGTGCTAGTATTAAAGGTGCGCACCACCCTGCTCGGCTTAAAGACAGCTCTTAGCCGCCATGTGGGTGCTAGGAATCGAACCCAGGTGCTCTGCAACAGCAGTTGGTGCTCTTAGCTGCTGAGCCAACTCTCCAGCCCCCATTTCTTCCTTCTGACACCAAATTCCTTAATTTATTGTGGGAATGACTTATAAATGGACATAATCTGGACTAAGGACTTTTTTTTTTTTTTTGGCTTTTTGAGGTAGGGTCTCCCTTTAGTCCTAGCTGGCCTGGAGCTCACTATGTAGACCAGGCTGGCCTTGAACTCCCAGAGATCCACCTGCCTCTGCCTCCTGAGTGCTGGTTTTAAAGGCATGCACCACCATGCCCAGCCTGGACTAAGGACTTTTAATTAACCCTGGCAAAACCATGTTGTCAGGGTGTGAGCTCCAGAAGCCCATTGGAATGCAGAGACACCTAATAGCCTTTGGCTATGCTAAAATGGGCCATCACCGGAATCTTCTGCCTTTCGAAAGCCAGATTCCTGCAAAGTGCGCTACCCACCCCCACTCACTGAATCCCATTTCCACCTTCTCCCTTAAATACCCAGGCCATGGCTGGGGAGATGGCCTAGCGGTTAAGAGCACCGACCACTCTTGCAGAGGACCCGGGTTCGATCCCCAGCATCCACATGGCGGCCGAGAACCGTCTGAAACTCCAATTCCAGGAGAACTCCAGTTCCAGGGGAATCTGACACCATCTTCTGACCTCCATGGCATTGCACGACACGGGTGCACAGACTTGCATGCAGACAGTACATTCATACACACAGAAATAAATAAAATTAATAAAAAAAAAAAAATTCCCAGGCCAGACGCCATTCAGTGCTGGCTCTATCTTTCCCCTGAGACTAGCCCCTGCTACCTTGAATTAAACTTTGCTCCGGAGAGCCTAAACCTCGTGGCCTTTCATTCCGGGGGGAGCGCGCCATAACCTTACATTCTGGTGCTGTGACCCGGATTGCCATTTTGCCCCCCCCCCCGCCCCTCTGGGTGGCTTCAGGGTAGCCGGTAAGCCAGATACCGAGCACAGGCTAAAGACAGCACCCACCAGCATTCGGCCAAAGGTACCTCTCTCCTCTCCTTATTCTACCCTACTCTATTCCCGTGTGACTGTGCATCTTACAGAGGACCCGGGTTCGATCCCCAGCGCCCACATGGCAGCTGAGAACCGTCTGAAACTCCAATTCCAGGAGAACTCCAGTTCCAGGGGAATCTGAGACCCCCTTCTGACCTCCGCGGCATTGCACGACACGGGTGCACAAACCTGCATGCAGACAGTACATTCATACACATATGGAAATAAAAAAAATTTTAAGAGCGCGTGTTATGGTTCCACAGCTCTCAGGCTACGGAATCTGATTGGGCCCCCACCCGCGGTTCCGCCGAAGTCGTTTAACCTCATCGGGCACTCATCACACATGACCGAGCACGGGGTTTATACGCGTGGCCCTCATGGTAAGACTTCCTAAGTCGCCTCGTGGGCGGCTGGCCGGCTGGGCACCTGAGTGAGGGGAGATTCCATCTCCCACCCCTACCTTCTGTGTAACCCTGCGTATGTTCTGACCCCCCCCCCCCAGCTGCCCCCTCTGCCTCGACATTTCCTGTCCCAACTACTGCTTTCCATCTGCCTTCCCTCCGATCCTCTTCCTCCGTTCCTTTTAGTCTCCCGTTATAGCTGTTCCCTTTTGGATCCCTGAGTGCTGGCAAAATCAGGGATTCCTCCCGATTTATCCCGTCCAGATTGCTGTTTATCTACCAGGACGCTGGGGACAGAATCTGGACCCGAATTTTGGCCTCCTCTGTGATTTTGGGATGCTGAATTCACAGACCTGCAGGCCCCGATTTCAGAGACTCCCACACTGGTCACACGGACCTGGGGTCTCTGAGCACCCACTTAGAACTAGGGCGGACGCGCCTTAGCACTCGGGTGGGTGCTTTCTGAGACTAAAAAGGATCCATTTCCTTCCTACAGACCTCTTCTCTCTCCCTCTCTTCCTCTCCCCTCTTCCTTATCCTCTAACCCCTAATATGGTAGCCTCACCCCCTTGGAGTGTCTCCTACACTCCTTAAGAGAACTCAACTTCTCCAAGGAAATTAACCCTAAGGTCCTTAAGAGACTCTGCTCTACTATCTGGCCAGTATATCAATTACTAACAATATTGTCTGGCCTGAGACGGGTACCTTAGATTCCCAAATTCCCACAGCTTTGAGAGACTTCCGCCAGTACTCCGGAAAATGGTCAGAATACTTGTATGTACAGGCATTCTTTGCCCTTCGCTCACGTCCCTCTCTCTATTCCTCTTGCCGCCCTCATCAGGTTCTCCTTGCCAAATCAGCAACACCCAGGTTCAAGTCACAGACAACTAAGGAAGCCTCCCGTCCCCCTCCCTATATACTAGACCAGAACTCCACCTCTGCTTTTAACCTTGATGTGGCTGACCTAGGCTCTCCACTGGACCCTACCCCTCCTTCCACGGCTCCAGCCATGGCTACCCCAGCAGTTCTCTCTCCTCTACCTACCCCTCTTCCCACAGCTCCAGTTGTGGCTACCCCAGCAGCTCTCTCTCCTCTCTCTGCTCCTCTCTCTTTCTCTCTCTCTCACGTGCTTTTGTGTCTTGTATCCTAGGCAACCTCAATTTTGTATTCCACCCCAAAAGAGAATGATTGAAGGAATTAAGGGAATGACAGTATTCTTGAGAATTAACATACCAATGCGATAAAAGGTGCCACTGAGGGGGAGGGGCCCTTCTTTAGATACCATGGAGGTTGGGAAGGATTGGTGACCTTGGGTAAATGTACTCCAGAACTAGGGATGAAAAGGCCAGATGGTCTATTAAAATGATGGTGGAAGCCAGGTGTGGTGGCGCATGCCTTTAATCTCAGCACTCAGGAGGCAGAAGCAGGTAGATCTTTATGAGTTCAAGGCCAGCCTGGTCTACATAGTGAGTTCCAGACTAGCCAGGGCTACAGGGAGACCCCGTCTCAAAAAAAAAAAAAAAAAAGGTTGTATAAAGGTTATACTTCCCCAGTTGAAGCTGGAGAAGCCCCATTTTATTTAATTTTTTTATTTTTTATTTATTTATTTATTTATTTTTGTCTTTTCGAGACAGGGTCTCCCTGTAGCCCCAGCTGTCCTGGAACTCACTCTGTAAACCAGGCTGGCCTTGAACTCACAAAGATCCGCCTGCCTCTGCCTCCCGAGTGCTAGAATTAAAGGCGTGCGCCACCACGCCCGGCTTGAGAAGCCCCATTTTAAATAAAATTATGGATAGAGCAGGACTCAGTTCCAGGGACAAGTTCCAGCAGACAGTTCCAGGAGATGGATGATTCCAAGAAATATCCAGAGTTCAGTCCACTCTTTTTTATTTTTTATTTTTTTATTTTTGTATGTGTATGAATGTACTGTCTGCATGCAGGTCTGTGCACCCGTGTCATGCAACGCCGCGGAGTTCCGAAGAGGGTCTCGGACGGTTCTTAGCCGCCATGTGGGTGCTGGGGATCGAACCCGGGTCCTCTGCAAGAGCAGTCGGTGCTCTTAACCGCTAGGCCATCTCTCCAGCCCTTAAAAGGGGCTGGAGAGATGGCCTCTTGCAAAGGACCTGGATTCAGTTCCCAGCACCCACACGGTAGCTAACAGCTGTTCATAACTCTAGTTCCAGGAGTTCTGACGCCCTCTTCTGACCTCCATGGGAATTACACAACACGGGTACACTCACATGCATATATAAAATAAATTCTAGGGGCTGGAGAGATAGCCTAGCGGTTAAGAGCACCAACTGCTCTTGCAGAGGACCTGGGTTCGATCCCCAGCACCCACATGGCGGCTGAGAACCGTCTGTAACTCCAATTCCAGGAGAACTCCAGTTCCAGGGGAATCCGAGACCCTCTTCTGACCTCCGCGGCATTGCACGACATGGGTGCACAGACCTACATGCAGACAGTACACTCATACACATACAAAAATAAAAATTAAAAAAAAAAACGACAAAAAAATAAATTCTAAAAATATAAAAAAATGAGTTAGGCTGTTTGCTCAGGTAACTATGTTGGCACAGTAACACCACAGTTCATGTTTGTACAAGTACCACCTTTAGGACTCATTTTCTTTGTATGGAATCTACACATTGAAGTCCAAGATAGGGTTTTTATGACTTAAATGTATTAAGGAAGTTGAATTGTTCTTGTGTGAATTAGTTCATTAGTCTACTTTCCTAAGGTACAGTTAATTCAGACTTGGAATAACTGGATGCAGGAGCCTCCCCAGTGGGGTAGCAGCTCAGCTCTGCCAGGGATGCCTTTGACATCTTCAATCTGCTACCTTTCCCGGGAACAAATGCATGTGGCCACACTCACTGTCCAGTCACTGAATTAATTGCACCAACACTGCTGCCCTCATCTACCTGTTCACTCACGTTTATAACCCTCTTGGACTTTGCTAGCAAACTTCAATCTGTAAATCTCTTACTTAAAATGGGATACACATTTCCATCAAACAACCCAATTCCCGCAGGGCGTGGTGGCACACGCCTTTAATCCTAGCACTTGGGAGGCAGAGACAGGCGGATCTTTGTGAGTTCAAGGCCAGCCTGGTCTACAAAGTGAGTTCCAGGACAGCTGAGGCTATAGGGAGACCCTGTCTCAAAAAGACCAAAACAAAACAACCCAATTCCCACGTCTTTGGCTTGTATCTATGGGCCACCTTTTACATGTGATACAAGGTTATTTATTTAGTCTTTTTTAGTCCCAGCTGGCCTGGAGCTTGCTATGTAGACCAGGCTAGCCTTGAACTCAAGAGATCTGCCTACCTCTGCCTCCCGAGTGCCGGGTTTAAAGGCGTGCGCCACAACGTCGGGTAATAAGGTTTTATTTATTAAAATAAATGAATGCACACTGCAGGAAGGGAGATTGTCCTTCCAGTGGCCCTCCACACAGGGTAAGCAGGCCCAGCTGGTGAGGTGTTGAGTTCTCTTGAAGCTGCCTGTCCACTGGCGGGTGCCATGCAGGTGATGCTGATCCCTCTGATTTATCTCCCTGGACCTGATTTCTAAAACAGCTGATCTGACTTCAAGACTGATGTTTTAAGTCCTTGAGAGCTCCTTCCGTGTTACTGGGATATGTTTAAATCCCACCAGGCGTTATCCTACGCTGTTACATGTGGGCGTCTTCTGGGGCACGTTACAAATGGCCTGATGGCAAATTCTACGGACAGTTAACGGTCTGGAGTGAGGGTCCTTTACCAGCGCTGGGTTTGAAAGCTTTCCTGAGAATCCCACCAGCACCTGAAGCCGCCCAGCGTCCACTAGAGCTCAGTCTTCCAGACCCCGCGCCTTCCCACCAGGCTGTCCTCACTGCCTGCCCATGACCATCACCCCTCAAAACACGCTGCCGATCCCGAATGGTCTTTGCTTTTAGACGGGGCCAAATCGTGCCCCGACAGGGACAAGCCTGGGCCGGGTCCCCAACAAGCTGTGGTGTGCAGGAACCAAGCTTCTCGGAAACCGACGACAAAGAAGTCTAACTCTCCAAGAGGCCACAGCTGCCTCAGCAGTGACATCCTGCTCTGGAGGCGGGCGGAAGTCCAGGAGCAAAGCAGCCCTAGCCCCGCCCGGCTTCCTGCCGCACATCGCTGTTCTGCGCGGCACTATGGCGGTGTGTGAGGGCGCTTTGTGCGGCAGCAGTCTGCGCTGGCCTCGCGTGTTGCTTTTCGGGGACTCCATCACGCAGGTACCGGCCAAGCGTGCCCCGCAGGTCCCCTCCTCGCGCCCCTCTTTCGTGCCGAGCCGTGGAGTGCCCGAGCCCCGCTGTTCTTCCGGCGGCCGCTCTGCAGCGGGACCCTCACCACACTCAGAGGGGCAGCCTGGAGACTCGGCGCTGCGCCCCTGTTCCCGTACGCGCTACCTCACGGACGCCCAATTATCCTGTGTGGGTTCCCTGCCGAAGCCCCTTTGAGCCAATTTACCCCGTACTTCTTCCCGTGGCAAAGGTTGAGCACCAAATGGCTTTGAAAACGGAATGCTTTCAAGAGTCAAGAAGAAAAAAACCTTTTCATCTAACATCAGTTCAACTCCCATTAAGCAGATCCCGCAAGATGCCTTATCCCAGCGTCCAGCCCTGATCCTCCTTAAGGAAGATAAGTTGCTTTCCTGTAGTTCTAATATTCAGGAGGCATGGCTTTCTACACCAGTGGTTTTTAATATCTCCTAATAATTGGCAACATTATTTTTGGTATTAAGCAGTGACCTTTTGTATGGCGTGCTTCTCTAATCCCAGCAGCACTCTGGCTGCTGAAACAGGAGGATTACCAGGATGGAGTTACGGAATGAATGAAGCATTGGGCTGCCTTGCTTTTCCAACTGTGGAGAAGTGGAACGGCACGGAGGTCGTTTCCTAACTCCACATAATTGCTTTTCTCTTGTATGTGGCTTTTTTTTTTTTTTTTTTTTTTTTGTCTTTTTGAGACAGGGTCTCCCTGTAGCCTCCCAGTGTCCTGAACTCGCCCTGTAGACCAGGCTGGCCTTGAACTCACAAAGATCCTGCCTCTGCCTCCCAAGTGCTAGGATTAAAGGCGTGTGCCACCACGCCCGGCTCATGTATGTAGATATTTTAAAAGCAGCTTTTCTACTTTAAAATGTCTCTAATATTAGGTCTCAGTAAAATGTAGATGATTGGTTCAGATCCTGTAGATGAAGGGAAAGGCAGAAGCCATGGTAATCCCCAGAGACCTTCCCAGCGAGGAAACCAAGCAGTGAGGGAGTGCAAGGCTGCCTGCCCCTTTAGGAGCTGCTGACTACTCACATTCCATCCCGCAATGACACACAGTAATGGGCTTTTCTTTCTTCAGTTTTCTTTCCAGAAGGGTGGATGGGGAGCATCACTGGCTGACAGACTAGTCAGGTGAGAATAATTCCTAAATTGGTATTTAGCAGTTTTCTGGTGGGCAATGTCTTCTGTCATCGGTTAACCTCGGCCTGCCCTTCCTCCTCAGTGCACCGTTGAAGGGAAGGAACGGAGGGCAGCCACTCAGGGTTCTGCAAAAATGAGTTTGCCCCCATGTGAAATACAGCATCAGATGTATAGAAGAAAATCCTTTGCTGGGGGTTGGGGGGGAATGGCACAACCTGTCCTTATTCGTAGCACTTAGGGAGAGTGCTGAGGCAGGAGGATCACAAGTTGGAGGCAACCAGTGCATTAGAGCAAGACCCTATTCAAAACAAAACAAAATCCCCCCAAATACTCCCAAACCAGTAAGTTTCAGCTTGTTAGTGGATTTCCAAATTAAGGTACTTGCTCGGGTTAGCAGCCATCAGAAACTCCATTTTAGAAGCAGCTTGAGCCAAGACAAAGGCAGTGTGTAGAGCCTTTGTTTGCAGTGTCCCAGAAGGACTTTGGGAGGCTGGCCTGAGCACATAGTCGCCCTCAGCAATCAGGGACTGTGCCACCGGGAAGCCCATTAACGGTGGCTACTGTGCCTGGAACTAGCTCCTTGCTCACAGCTCATCTTTTCAACAAATTTCATTTCAGAAAGTGTGATGTTCTGAATCGTGGATTTTCAGGTTACAATACCAGATGGGCCAAAATCATCCTTCCCAGATTAATCAGGAAAGGGAACAATCTGGAAAACCCAGTCGCAGTTACAATTTTCTTTGGTGCCAATGACTCTTCAATAAAAGGTGAGTGACTTTTTAACTCACATCTTAGTCCTATTACCAAGCAAATTTACATGTCTATACTTTATTTTTGAACTGTTTCTGCATCTCCCAGTAGTCTTGCTAGAGAACAGTGCATTCGTGGAGTGTGCTTAGGTGTTTCTTCTGGCTTTGATGTGTTCAGACCCTGGACTTAATACAGTCTGGCTTGTTGCCAATCTGAAATGACCTCCCACTTGTTTCCTCCAGGGCTCTGTCTATTTCTGGTTTTCTGCACAGTGATGATCTTGGCAGCTCACCTCTTGTGTACCTCCTGCTGAGAAAGGAATCTTTTGTTTTGTTTTGTTTTGTTTTGTTTTGTTTTGTTGAGACAAGGTCTGATATAGCCCAGGCTGGTTTCAAACTCACTAGGTTACTAAAAGTGGCCTTAAACAGTTGATCCTCCTACCTCTACCTCCCAAGTGCTGGGGTTACTGGTATTTGCCAGCAGCCTACTCTGTAAGTACACAAGACTTCACAGAAAGGCTGGCCAGGAGTGGCCTGGGTGGCAGACTGTTGTTAAAATTCCTTCTCTGAGGAAGACATAAATAAAATCCTCTACCTCTTCTCCCAACCACCAACCAGTGTTCAAATCTACCAGAGTTCATGATTACTTAAAAAGCAATGGGTGAGGGAGCTTCAGGCAGGAGTCACACCAGAACCTCTGTGCCCAGCATCCATGACCACTCCCATCCCTGCACAGATGGAGTCCTTCCCGCCTGCACTCCAGCCTCTTCCTCCTCCCACCCCAGGCCACGTACACAGGGCAGAATTGTGTACAGTGAGTTGGGAGGAGTAGCTGGATACTCTGGTGAGGGTCCGATGACCCTCCCCACCCCTCCTATGAGAGAAGGTCAACCATTAACAAACCCTCCATCCTGATCTTTCACAAGCAGGCACAGCTGATCTAAAGGTGGCATCTGTCTGACTCAGAGGATAGTCCTCTACAGGTTCTTGGGTGATTTTGTATTTCTGTGGTAAAGACTCTAGTCCTGTACCACATAGGGTCATGCATGACTTCCTGTTTATACTTGCCTGGTTTGCACAGGGGCAACAGAGAGCCTTGTGATACTAGAAGCCAGCCTCTGCAGTGTTTTCCTGTTGTGTGGCTGCTGTGTGCTTTACACAATGAGCTGTTCTCAGCCATCCTAAGAGACAGACCTTGCCATCATCTCCATTTCCCTAGGAGGAAACTGTGGTCAAGAACGTTGAACGTTTTTCCAAAGTTCCTGGACTAGTCAGTGGCAAAGCCAGCGTTAGAACTGGGGCAGTCTTACTCCATAGCTTACAAAGGCAGCTTTACCGATAATAATGGGAAAGTAGAGCGAGAACATTCAAAATGCCCTAGCCAGCCTCCAGGGCCTGCTTTATGAATTGTATGCTCTATTTCCTTTAAGAGAAGGAGATCTTGTATCAGTTCCTCAGTGACATTGTGAAAAAGTCTGCTTGTGGCACATGCTTGAAATTCAGCACTAGGAGGCTGAGACAGGAGGCTCACTGCAAGTTCCAAACCAGCCAGGCTGAGGGAGACCTTGTCTCAAAAAACAAAGAATTTGCCGGACGTGGTGGCGCACGCCTTTAATCCTAGCACTTGGGAGGCAGAGGCAGGCGAATCTTTGTGAGTTCAAGGCCAGCCTGGTCTACAGAGTGAGTTCCAGGACAGCTGAGGCTACAGGGAGACCCTGTCTCAAAGAAAAAAAAAAAAGACAAAAAAAAAAAAAACCCAAACAAACAAACCAACTTGCCAGGTGTGGTGGCACACACCCTAGCACTTGGGAGGCAAAGGCAAGCAGATCTCTGTGAATTCCAGGCCAGCATGGTCTACATAGAGAGTTCCAGGACAGCTTGGGGCTACAGGAAGACCCTGTCTCAAAATTATTAAAAAAAAAAAAATTAAAAAAAAAAGGGGGCTGGAGAGATTGCTCAACAATTAAAGAGCACTGACTGCTCTTACAGAGGACCTGTGTTCAGTTCCCAGCACCCACATGGTGGCTAATAACTGTAACATAAGTTCCAGATACTCTCTTCTGGCCTCTGTACCTACTGCATGCATGTGGTAGATATACATACATGCAGGCATACACATAAAATAAAATAAATGTGGTATCTTTTTTTTTAAAGGAGGGATTTCCATATGTGTATGAATATACTGTCTGCATGTAGGTCCATGCACCTGTGTCGTGCAATGCCACGGAGATCAGAAAAGGGCATCGGATTCCCCTGGAACTGGAGTCAAAGACAGTTTTTTCAGCTGCCATGTGGGTGCTGGGGATCAAACCCAGGTCCTCTGCAAGAGCAGTCGGCGCTTCCAACCGCTAGGCCATCTCTCCAGCCCCATGTTTTTTAAGGCCTGGGAATGTAGCAGAATTGACTAGAAGTGTTTGCCTTGCATGCAGAACCTTGAGTTCAATTCCCATTATGTAAAATTGGGTGTGATAGAGGCAGGAAGATCAGAAGTTCAGGGTTATCCTCAGCTACATAGTGAGTTCAGTATCAGCCTGGGCTACACAAGACTGGGGGTTGGGAGGGATTTTAAAGGTTTCTAATAAAAATGTATTTGACACGGACACCCAGTGCCCAGGAGGCAAAGGCAGGCAGATCTCTGTGGAGTTCAAGGCCAGTCTGGTCTACATAGCGAGTTCCAGGACAGCTGGATCTACAGGGAGACTAAAAAAGACAATAAATAAATAAATAAATAAATAAATAAATAAATAAATAAATATATTTGGGCTGAAGTGTTCATATCCTTGAACAGATGAGAACCCCAAGCAGCACGTTCCCTTAGAAGAATACCGAGCGAACCTTCAGGATATGGTGCAGTACCTGAAATCTGTGGGCGTCCCTGAGGATGGAGTCATTCTCCTCACACCACCTCCACTCTGTGAAGTAGCCTGGGAGAAGGAGTGTGTCCTGAAAGGTAAATAAAGCCTGTGCAGCCACCACAGAGCTGGATGGGCGCCCCCAGAGGGCTTCCAGTCTCTGTTGTTGCCACTGGGAGCCAAAGGGCCCCATGAGCCTGTTTTGAATCAAGTGAAGTGGAAACAAGGTATACAGATCCCATTGTCTTAACTCAAAGAGTTTTTCTTAACATAAAAAAGGGATTCTGACAGCCGGGCGTGGTGGCGCATGCCTTTAATCCTAGCACTTGGGAGGCAGAGGCAGGTGGATCTTTGTGAATTCAAGGCCAGCCTGGTCTACATAGCTGAGCTCCAGGTAGCTGGGGTTACAGAGAGACCCTGTCTCAAAAAAAAAAAAAGGTGGGGGGAAATTCTGGCTGTGGTTAAGTCAGGAGGGATTGCCAGCCTGGCATCTGCTGACCTTCATGGGGGTACTGAGTGTGGTGGTACCTGGACTCGAAGGTCCTCATCTGTAGCATCTCCCTAACTCCCTGGCGTCAGGAGGAGGCATGTGTAGCATGAGCCCACAGGTGACCTCTCTCCACCTGCCAGCATGATTCTTCCCTTTTTTGCCTCCTCTGTGGCAGCTGGAAAAAAGATGTCAAGGTGAAAGTTCCCTACATTTTCTTTTTTGAGACAAGGTGTCCCTATAAACCCCAGCTCACCTGGAACTCACTCTATAGACCAGGCTGGCCTTGAACTCACAGAGATCTGCCTGCCTCTGCTTCCCGAGTGTTGGGATTAAAGGCGTGCACCACCACCATATGGGTGCTGGGAATCAAACCCGGGTCCTCTGCAAGAGCAATCGGCCCTCTTAACCGCTGAAACATCTCTCTAGCCCCTCCCCATATTTTCTTCTCCATGAAGTGCTATTGTGACAAGCATAGCTACACTCTCATCAGACATGTGGCTGGGAAGGTACCATCAATTTTTTGTAAGCTGCTGGAAACCCAAAACAGGTTTTTCTAGGCCACGTTCATGAGTTTTTAATACAGGTCAGCTACTGGGGAAGAGGTCATCCGTCTGCTCTCCTACAGAGCCTGGGCAGCCCAGCACCTGTACCCCATATCCGGTTTTCATTTCCCTTCCCATCAGTCCCTGAACTCTCCCCTACCTGCACTCAGTACTGCCAGGAGCCTCGGAGCTTCAACCCAGCTCTGTGGCTCCACCTCCTGGGGGAGCTCTGCCCTCCCAACAGGTGGGTTGGGAGATGAGGCAGCATGTGACTGGTTAGATATTTGTGTTTTATAATAGATAAATATGCCCATGATAGACAAGGAAAGCCCCAGGCTGGTTAAGCAAGGTGTAGATAGTCACATAGGCATTTAAGTAGCAGTGCCAGGCAGTTTGCTAGGTCTCTGTCTAGACTGCAGATTGCCCACAGTGCTGCCATGGTTCTGGCTACATAAAAACACTCGGGGTCTCAGGGTGGCATTTTTTTCTACCCTGTCCCTTCCTTGCCCAACTGACCCAAGTCACATTGACCACCTCACTGTGGCCTGCACTCTAGCTGAGCAGTCTCTACACCCCAGGGCTGTACCTGCACTCTAGCTGAGCAGTCTACACCCCAGGGCTGTACCTGCCTCTGTATCTTTTTCGGTGTCCTCAGGATATTCCCAGCTCCCCAGAAGGCTCTGGGTTCTACCCACTCTGGCCCTCCTGCCCTGCACTTCATCTTCTGCTGTGTCATATGGCAGGAGTGATCTTCAAGACCCACTGCTGTAGTCCCAAACAGGCTGGCATTAGTAGCACTTGGAAACTGGCATCAGCATAGCTTGCAGGACCAGCACTGTGGGGTCCTCTGTGTCTCTGCAGGCTGGTCACCAGTCTCTCGGGGCACGTTCAAGAACGATCCGGAAGCCGGCTTCAAGGGGCTGAATAACTCATTTATTTGCAGGAGGTTAGGGTCTTATATAGTAGCTTTTGGTGGTCTTCTGTAGAGAATGGGGGAGGGAGTCCAAAGGAAGTTTGCAGTACACTTTCTACTTGTTATGCTAGCTGGCAGAGCCACCATTTGGTTCCTGAAACCAAGGTGTGCTCTTTAGAAGTGACAGGTTCGGGAATGTGACACATTCTACTGAAACTCCCAAAGGGGGCAGGGGTCCACCATCCATCAGCGAGTAGGGGCAGGCTCGATAGGGTTAGGCTAGATCCCTAGCCTTTGCAGGTTATCAGGGCAAAAGCCTGCTCTCTTACGGCTCAGCCAATATGGAATATCAGGCCCCACAGAGCATGAGGTTTATCAGTTACTATCTAGAGTTCCTCTCCCAATAGGGTGCAAATTAAATCGCCTGAACTCAGTTGTTGGTGAATATGCTAAAGCGTGTTTGCAAGTAGCCCAAGACTGTGGGACTGATGTCCTTGACCTGTGGACCCTGATGCAGAAGGACAACCAGGTACTGTGGACTTTCTCAGTTCTTGCAGGACTAGTGGGACCACACAGAGGGAAACAGGTATGTGCTTTCCTAGAATGTTTCTACTGAGGCAAGTCAGGCATGGGGGTACGTGCCTATGATCCCAGAAGTTGGGAAGTAGAGGTAGGAGGGAGGATCAGATGTCCAGGGCCAGCTTTAGCTACTTAGCAAGTTCAAGACCAGCCTGAACTACATGAGGCCCTGTCTCAAAAATCAAATACAAATGGCCCCTCACTAGGAAAAGCATAAATAGCAAGTGGAAGAAAGGCCTAAAGGGTTCCTATGTAGCCAGAACCTCACCTGGGAGTTGCCACAGAGCAATAGAAATGTCCACGTTCTCATGTCAGAGGAGAGCAAAGTTCAAACTCAACAAGCAAAACATCCACATTAAATAAAGTATAATATTCACTAAGAAAATCTACAGCTTGAGGCACTAATTATTTTGTTTTAAAGCCTAAAAACATGTAAAGGATAAAAAAGCTAGTTCTCAAGGAATGCAGTCACTTTTTTTTAATGTCTGTTTTCTTTTTTTAATTATTTATTTATTTCTGTATGTGTATGAATGGACTGTCTGCATGCAGGTTTGTGCACCTGTGTTGTGCAATGCCGCGGAGGTCAGAAGAGGGTGTTGATTCCCCTGGAACTGGAGTTCTCCTGGAATTGGAGTTTCAGACGGTTCTCGGCTGCTATGTGGGTGCTGGGGATCGAACCCGGGTCCTCTGTAAGAGCGGTCGGCGCTCTTAACCGCTAGGCCATCTCTCCAGCCCCCCAGAATGCAGTCACTATGACAGAGGACTCAGCCACCTGCTCCTTAATGTTAGGCAAGGGAAACTTCCCAGAAACCCAGTATACAGTTGTTTGTGGCAGTGTAGGTGGCTAGGAAACCTGTGTCCACAGAACACGGCACAGTGGGGAGACTGGAGTCTGAAACTCGCAATGCTGTGGATGAAGCCGAGACGCCGCTGAAGGAAAGCAGCTGCTCTGAGTCACATCCGTGACTCCATCCATAAGCCATCTTAGACAAAACTATAGTGAAAGCTTAGGGAGACAATGGTAGGACAAAATTCAGGTTCCACATCACTCCTAATGGATAGCATAGAAGAGGCGGTCACACAAGTCTGTTTTTATCCTTTCCTGGTACCATTGGTTTTTTCTGACAGCATCATGTAGACCAGGCTAGCCCAGAACTTGTTATACAAGTGAGGTTGACCTGGTTTGTCTTCCCTCTATGTCTGGAGCTGGGACTATACAGATGTCCACTACCACGCCCAGTTTACTTTGTTCCTGGGACTGAATCCAAGGGTTCTGTGTATGCTAGGCAATCAACCTACCAAGCCTGCCTTACTCTTTTGTAAAATATTTGTTCTGCCAGGCACTTAAAAGGTCATATCCTTGCTGTACTGAGACCAAGAGAGGGAAGCCAAGTGACAGGGACTGATGGTATTTGAAGTACTCAAGGGAAAGGAGGACCCACTGTGTGTACCCAGTTTACTTTAATAAAAGATTTATAATTTTTGTGTACATGTGTGAACCTGCATGAATTTGTATGTACCATGTGCATGCAGGAGCCTATGGAGGGCATCAGAAACCTTGGAACTAGAGTGAGAGACAGTTGTAAGCTGCCATGTAGGCTGAGAACCAAAACACCAGGTCCTGTGTCAGATCAGTAAGTGCTTTTAACCCATGAGCACCCCAGCACCCCTGTTTGTAGCCAGATACCAACTTATCCTCCTTTAAATCTCAGTCCTCCAAGGATCTGGAAAGTTCTAGCCACACAATTGTTCATCTGCAGAGGGGCACATGGTACTGCTTCCTTACTAGAAGAAGGTAATAGAAGCAAAGCCTGAAATAAATCAGCTGGGGGGTGAAGACCATTTAGCCAATGCTGGGAGGATCAAAAACAGTTGTTAACTTACACAATTTGAAGTCACTAAGTCACAAAGATTCCAAGAGATTGAAACTTTTCAAGCTTAAACCAAGTATTATAATTTTCCATAAATGCCTGTCATTTATTTCCAGAGGCTTTCAGAGCCCTAGTACATCAATCTGCCTTAGCATCCTTGACTGAGCTTTTTACCTCATCTTGTTTGCAGAGCAGAAGGGCAACAGAAGTGTTAGTGCTTGAGCATCTGGAGTTGTTTTTTTTTAAGAATCCACTAGCAGCCAGGCATGGTGGTGCAGGCCTTTAATCCCAGCACTCAGGAGGCAGAGGCAGAGGCAAGCAGCTCTCTCTGAGTTCAAGGCCAGCCTTGTCTACA
Organism: Rhizomys pruinosus; assembly: GCA_009823505.1. Classification (NCBI taxonomy): domain Eukaryota; kingdom Metazoa; phylum Chordata; class Mammalia; order Rodentia; family Spalacidae; genus Rhizomys; species Rhizomys pruinosus. The sequence continues at coordinate 2,878,130 of VZQC01009282.1, read as the reverse complement.
TAGTGAGCTGCAGGCCAGCTGGGACTAAAGGAAAACCCTGCCTCAAAAAGACAAAAAAAAAAAAAAAATCCCCCAGGCCTGACTATCTGAAATCGATCCTCAAGACTACTCACATGATGGAAGGACAGAACAAATTACAAGTTGTCCTTTGACCTCCATGTACAGGTCATGCACAGCCACACACATATACACAATGTGAGTTTAAGGCCAGCTCTGTGAGTTCCAGGCCAGCTGGGGCTACAGGGAGATCCTGTCTCAAAAATACCAAAAAAAAAAAAAAAAGTAATAATAAATAAATAGAATACTTAAAGAATCACCTGGGCATATATACACACAATAAATTGGGGGAAGAAGAATTAGGACTGGTGAAATGGCTCAGTGGGAAAGGGTGCTAGCCACAAAGTTAGATAAACCAAGTTTGTTCTCTGGAATTCACAAGGTAGGAAAACTGAATGGCCTAGGGGTTAAGAGCACCGACCGCTCTTATAGAGGACCCAGGTTCGATCCCCAGCACCCACATGGCGGCCGAGAACCGTCTGAAACTCCAATTCCAGGATAACTCCAGTTCCAGGGGAATCCGACACCCACTTCTGACCTCCGCGGCATTGCACGACACGGGTGCACAAACTTGCTTGCAGACAGTACATTCATACACATACAGAAATAAAAAATTAAAAAGAAAAAAGTTGTCATCTGATGTTCCCACAGGCAGTTGCATGTGCATACCTCCTACCCTTCCCCTGAAACCTCATACAAAAAAAACCCCATGGGAGATGATTTTAGTTATACTTTAGAAGTATATCTTCAGCTACTGCCTGGTTTGCTTACAAGTCTTTCAATTTAACACTAAGAATCTAGAACTGAATGTGTTTTCTTTAAAGATCAACAATCTAAACCATCTAGATGAGAAACACCAAAGCCTAAGGAGAAGGGCCACTAGAATCTGAATTCTTGGACTGTGAAAGGCTTGTATCTAGCCTGCCACCACAGGCCACTGTGTAAGGAAGTCACTTCTAGAGTGAGGATTTCAAATAAGAAATAGAACTAAGTAAATACTCCAGAGTTTAAGGAAGTGACCTGATTCAACCCAGCCATTCCTGTCTAGATGGTACAAGTTCTTCCTACCCACAGACTTGCCCAAGAGTCATAAGATACTGACTGACTAGAGCACTGAACTCTTTAATACCAAAATTTTCATTGTAATATTAATAAGTCATAGTCACTCACTGAACATCTGTCAGCTGATAACATATGACTTGGGACCCAGAATGCTGTCCCAATTCAGACACATTAACATTTTGTTTCAAGAGCTGGGGTCTGTATTAGCACCATGGGGCTAACAAGGGTCTTGTGTGTTCAAGCACCTGTGTAGTCAGCATGCTAAGGCCACTATGGTTCCAGATGGAACTAATCAGATGCACGGAACAGAAGAGGTTGGTAAGCTTTCCGTCTTTGAGCCAACCTGGGGAAGGAGTCATACTTTTAACGTATCCTCCTCCTACTCTCTTTCCCTTGTAGGACTTCTCATCCTATTTATCAGATGGACTACATTTGTCACCAGCGGGAAATGAATTTTTGTTTTCACACCTCTGCCCTCTGATAGACAAGAAGGTCTCGTCTCTACCCTGGCTGCTTCCTTACTGGAAGGATGTGGAAGAAGCAAAGCCAGAACTGAGTCTGCTGGGAGATGGAGACCATTAATCAACCCGGAGAAACCACAACTCACAAACATTCCAAAAGATTGACTCAACACTATTTTTTTCTAAAGTTTAAACTTCTCTTCATGATCTTGGCTCAAAAAACTGCTCATATTTGCTACCAATATTAATAAAGTTTTAGGCTTTTTTAGGGAAACGCTATATTTGATACACTGTTTGATAATCAGGATTTATTGACTAAAGCAGACATTGTCAATGGCACAGCTATAGAATATACCCTGAGAAGCTTGTTAATCCCGTAAATAGAAAAAATTTTTAATCACAATTTTATATATATATAAAAAGGTTTTTCTTACATTCTGCTAGGAACTGTTTCACTCATACATACACCCACACACCTTATAGCAAATTCTGCAAATGTAACTAGAATATAAGAACATCATGACTAGTTAAAAAGAGCAAATACCGTAAGGTCCAAGTTCAAGTATTAGTGTAACAAGGAGTTCTGTAACAAACGTCCTCAGAAGGAAAAGAAAGGCACAGGTTTGGTTAACTGTCCTCAAACTTTCCAAGTTATCTTGGTTAAAAAGTGTTGGCTGGTGAGCAAATTTCAGTTCTTAGGAGGAAAAGTTTTTATACCTAGAACTTACAGAAATCAATTCAAGCTAATGATTTTTATCCTTCACACAGTAAATCTAGATCACTGAGAATCCTGAGCACTAAAGTCAGGTGTTTATCTATTTTCTGGGTCACTGAAGTTTCTGAAGACTAGTTCTTGTGGGGCTGGACCAGGTCAAGAGGCAGCACGCCTCCTGGCCGGCCCGGCATCCCGGCCCATTCAAGCCCGTCCACCTCCGACCCGCTCATGCTCACAGACAGGAACTGTGTTCTTTCCGGTCGATCATACTCTGAAATACTTTAGGTTTTGTGGATACTGAACTTTTAAGGCCATCAAAAACAGTATTAGAGATAAATGAAGACACTCGTAAAATGGAAAAATTGACTGGTAAATTTAAGATTATCTCTAAATTCAAGTGGTGGTTACTATAACCCTCAAGGGAAGCTAGAATGTTTTTCAGAAAGCAGTAACCTTAGAATTATGAAGGGACCCAAATCAGGCCTAAGTTTGGGCACAGGACTCTGCACGAAGCTCTGTATAATATCTAGTAAAGGCCACAGTATGCAGATTATGTAGAACTAGGTTTATCTCATTCCTCTGCTTTTATTTGAAGGCAAAAATAAAGCTTGTATTCCAGCTGTCCTCACTAATAACTGTTAAATCCCTCATTGTAGTCAGGGGACCAGTACTACAGTGTCCAAAAAAGAAAAACAGATCACCTACCTAATCAGTGCTGTCAGCAATAAAAAGGTTATTTATGAAAACACAAATATTCAGAACCTAATGCAGCCTTATTTTCTGCTTTTGCACCACGTTGAAGGATATTTTAGATTGTAAAAAGAAAAACCCCAAACCTGAAAGCCTCAAACCAGATTTCCTCACTTCTTCCCAGGGGAAGAGCCTGGCTGCACAGGATGGCTTATGCCAAGGAAGCTCAAACACAACCAGCATCTACTAAGTCACTTCCTCATTCCTCCCAGACCTTCACAAAATGCATGCTTTGATTTTAGGTCAGCACTATAAAAATACTCTGCACATGTAAGTCAGAGGTCTCGGCCACAGCTCCTTCACTAGCACTCCGTCTCTTTACTGTCAACTCGGTTCTGACGCTGCAGCTTAAAAGAGGCGGCCTTTTCACTTCTGGTGACTGGGTGATCTGTGAGGTCCTCAAAGGACTTGGCGGCTGCACTGCTGTTGGGGAAGGGGTCCTTCTCAAAGCCATCCTCATCCACATGTGAGTCTGTGCTGGGGTCTTCCTGGATGGTATCCATCCTCTGGTGGTCCAGTTTTGGAGCTGCAGGCACTGGTGGCATCATGGGAGCCTGCTGCAGGGTCTGCAGGCGGCCTGGAGTCTGAGGTGCAGGAAAAGGCTTGATAATTCGAACAGATGCAGAATCCATGCTGCTCAGCATCTCAACATTCTGTAAAGGCATGAACCCAGTGGTTGGGGAAAAAAATGAACCAAAGGTCCTTAAGCTGCAACCTTGTCCACCAAGTAGCCCTGTGCTGTGTGTGCTCACAGTAAGCAAAGTGCTAGCCAAAGCTCACTCAACCTGAGCAGTAGCTCAAGTACTCTGAGATGTTCTGACAACTTGTCCACTGAGAACCCTAGAGACCTCAGTCCTATCAAGATCTGTGACAGAATAGCTCAGTACTAAAATGCCAAATCACTACCTGTGGCTGTGGGGAGTCCAGGGTTCCTCTGTGCTAAGTTCCCATCCATCCAACTAAGGTAAGTATGTTGCAGTCACTTTCTCAGATACTTTTTGCTGTAACATGACCTTCCATTAGCCCAAAAGGGAAGAGTTCTGATGGGGTCTCAACCTTCTGAAGGTTGATGCTTACTGAGGCCTTGAAGTGTTTTGTGTGGCATACTTACACTATGGTGAAACAGAGAGAGAGACTCATACTGCTTATCCAACTTCTTATCCTAAAAAGGAAAGAAAATAGATCATTATTGCAAGAAATAAAACAAGAACCCAACACGCAAAAGCCTTTTTAAAAAAAAATTTTTTACATTTTATTTATTTATTTATTTATTTATTTATTTATTTATTTATTTATTTATTTATTTATTTGTATGAATGTATTGTCTGCGTGTAGGTTTGTGCACCCGTGTCGTGCAATGCTGCGGAGATCAGAAGAGGGCGTCAGATTCCCCTGGAACTGGAGTTCTCCTGGAATTGGAGTTACAGACGGTTCTCAGCCGCCATGTGGGTGCTGGGGATCGAACTCGAGTCCTCTGCAAGAGCGGTCTGTGCTCTTAACCGCTAGGCCATCTCTCCAGCCCCGCCTTTTTTTTTTTTTTTTAATGGTGCTGGAGAGAGGGCTTAGTGGTTAAGAGCACTGGCTACTCTTACAGAGGATCTGGGTTCATTCCCAGCACCCACATGATGGCTAACAAATAACAACCACCTGAATTCCAGTTCCAGATCCCACACCCTCTTCTGACCTCTGAGGGCACTGTAGAATATGGGTATACTTACACACATGCAAGCAATATACTCATATACACAAAGCAAAAATGAATGTGTGTGTGTGTGTGTGTGTGTGTGTGTGTGTGTATATGTATGTATGTGTAGGTGTTGAGACAGGGTCTCCCTGCAGCTCCAGCTGGCCTGGAACTTAGCCCTGTAGACCAGGCTGGCCTTGAACTCCAGAGATCCACCTGCCTCTGCCTCCCAAGTGCTGGTATTAAAGGTGTGAGCTACCACACCTGGCTTAAAGATGGTTCTTAGCTGCCATGTGGGTGCTGGGAATCGAACCCAGCTCCTCTGCAAGAGCAGTCAGTGCTCTTAACTGTTGAGCCACCTCTCCGGCCAAAACATTTTTTGTTGAAAATAAGTGTTCTTGAGCCAGATCTCTGGGAGTTCCAGGCCAGCCTGGTCTACAGAGTGAGTTCCAGGCCAGCTGGGGCTATAGGGAGACCCTGTCTTGAAAAGACATAAAAAAAAGTGTTCTTTCCTCTTGTTACTCCTAAAATTGAGTGAACTTAGAACCTGAACTGCAGAAAGTTGCAGCAGGGGAGCGTGACTTGGCAGAAGAGCACTTGCCTAGCAGGCTTGAGGCCTTGCCTTCCATGCCACCACTGCCAAAAAGAAAACCAAGGACTGCAGTTTACTAGATGAGAATACATGTATGCAGCTTTACTGTTAAGCTACTAGGTAAGTGCCAGAATGTACTGACAGAGGCATCCCTAACAGAGGAAACGTTTCAAGTGAGGTTTTTCTGACATACACTGTGGGTGGAGCAACATCTCAGCTGTTAGTGTACTAGGACAACACTGGCTGTGGGGACAGCTGGAGAAGGTTAAGGTGACTACTTGTAGCCCCCCTCAGCATTGGTTACTGCCCCAACCCACAGCCTCACATCCTGCTCAGTTGTTTCCATAGATACCCAACTGCTAGAGGAACTGATCTTAATCATCACATCCTATTTCTGCAGGAGTCATCTACCATGTCTGAAGCATAATGGTAACAAAGGTCAAGGCAGAACCAAGAACCAGGCCACAGCTTCCAGCCTGGCTGCCATGAATGCATTCTGTGATCAGAAGCTACCACCCACCAGCTTTCTAGTCAGTGCTACTCTGCTCTGTGAAATCAGCCTTATGGTCCACATGCACATCTTTTGATATAAATAAGATTAGTTCAACTTTCCAACAAAAGCACTTAAGAAGGATGGTGCTCTGCCCAGAGCCTGTCTTTTGACAAAGTTTCAATTCATCAGTTCAACAGCTCTTCTCTGGTGTGCGAGCCCCCCAGAGATGCTTCTGGTACCGTAATGTTCCCCACTCCGCAAAAACGGAAGAACTGCTCAGCGAGACGGCCCCTAGACCAAAGCCAGTAGGAAGGGACAGAAGGAGGCAGGAAACACTTTGCTGTGTTCCCAGGAGGGCACTGTGGGGGCTTGAGAGACCAAGTCTGACCCCTCATCTACAGTCAGCTAGTCTCTATTCCCCACATATGCAAGATATTGAATGGATCTGGAAGGAAAGTTTTTTAAAACTCAAAATTTATAAAGTATCCGGAATGTTTTAGGTAAAGCCCAATTCGACTTGTAACTTCCTTATTTTGGATGAACAGCAAATACTCACTCTTAGTTGAACAGATATCAACACCATACATGATAATGCTAGCAATCTACATAATACATAGGGAATAGCTCTGAAATGTTGACACTTGAAATTTATTCCACAGCAATAAAACATGAAAGTACTCCTTTATTTATTTATTTATTTATTTATTGGTCTTTTCGAGACAGGGTCTCCCTGTAGCTCCAGCTGTACTGGAATTCGCTCTGTAGACCAGGCTGGCCTTGAACTCACAAAGATCCACCTGCCTCTGCCTCCCAAGTGCTAGGATTAAAGGCGTGCACCACTATGCCCGGCTGAAAGTACTCCTTTACTTCTCTGTCATAGACCCCAGACAAATACAACTAAACAATCTCCTATGCTTAGAGTATAATAGTCCTGAGATAAGAGTAAAATATACAACAGAAAATGTTCTATTTTTTATTTTTTTAAAAGGTCATCAGCTAAGTCCTTTTAGGAACAACACTAAAAAAACGTTCTTTCTAGCTTATTTCTCTTTCAGTTTGGAGTTGCTCAAATACTTTGCAAAATTATTACTTAAAATTGGGTGACTTACCACACAGTGGACAAGAATGCTGAAAGGAATCCAAAATAACAAGGAGAAAACCAGGACGGACCCTACGATGTTGTCTGCCAAAAATTTTCCTGTGAAGAATTCCAAATAGTGAGTGAACATCCTGAACAGGTGCTTCATATATCCACAATGAATGTCCTGAATGCCCTGGCTGGACACTGCTGCTACCCTGCTACCAAGAGCAGTGACTTGACTGCCTCAGAAGCAGACCCAGGATCTGTTCCCCCTGTGCTCCCTTAGAGAAACAGCCACACCGCAATGCTGTACTTAAAGATGAGGAAACTAGCATATTCCACCCACTTTCTATACTAACTGCCAGAGAAGCATAGCATGCTGCTATTAGTAATGGCTGGTTGAGAAGACAATGTTTTTATTACCTGGAGATTATTTTACAGCTAAACTCTAGATTAGAGGGCTTTTGCCTTCTGCAAAATCTGAGACCCACTTACAACTCTTACATCAAACAGAATCTATAGGACTGAACCATACTCATTTGACTATTCTCTGAAAATTTGTGCATGCAAGGTACCAAAGAGTGAATTTTGTCTCAGTCAACAAACTTATTTCATAACAGGTGTTGAGTAGTTCTATCTTCTACTGTAGTTTTTCTGCTATGCACAAACTATGAAAAGGTACTTCTCAAAGTCAGCACAGAAATCAGCTCAGTTCTACAAAAAACAATCTAGGGAAATCTCTTACCAAAACTGTTGATGCTCAGCTGGTCAATGAAATCCCAAAATCGCTCGATTACATCCTGTACTCGTTTCTCACATTTGCCCTATACAGAGAAAACGTGCTCTGTTATCCCTAACAACTTGTTTAGAAGCAATGTAGCTTTGTAACATTACCAAGCATGTAAATTACTTCATTTAAATCACTCAATGGCCCATCTCTGACAGAAGACAATAATATTCCCATGTAATCTGTAGCCAAGAAAGTAGGAAGTTCTATCTTTAGCACTTTCACAATTTGTCCCTTTAAAATAATTTATGTGGGCACACTGGTGGGTTAGGAATGTTAAGACAGGGTCTCCTCTGTATTTTTTATTTATTTATTTTTTTTTGTCTTTTCGAGACAGGGTCTCCTTGTAGCCCCAGCTGTCCTGGAACTCACTCTGTAGACCAGGCTGGCCTTGAACTCACAAAGATCCTCTGTATCTTAAACTGGGCTTGAATTCTCAGTCTTCCTGCCTCTGTCTCTTCTCGACACCTGCCCAACAATCAGTTCATTTTTATAGGTAAACAGAATTACCAGGACAAAGCTCAAGAGAATAGTTTCCTAACAATGGAGTATTCCAGTCAGAAAGATACCTCTACAGTGGACAGAAAGGTTTTATATGGATTTTACAAACCGGAGGCAATACAAACACAAATGCTATCGTATCTTTCTTTTTTGGTCCTTTTGAGACAGAGTGTCCCTGTAGCTCCAGATGTCCTGGAACTCACTATGTAGACCAGGCTAGCCTTGAACTCACCTGCCTCTGCCTCCCGAGTGCTGGGATTAAAGGCATGTGCCACCATGACCAGCTATCATATCTTTCTTGTCTTGCTTTTTTTTTTTTTTTTTTTTTTTTATTTGATGCCTGTCGCCCCCCACGGCATTGCTTAAGAAGTAAGACAAACTGCTCTTAGGTCACTGGATTTCAAACTGCAGCAGAGACTCAAAGACAGAGACAACTGCTCTTAGGTCACTGGATTTCAAACTGTAGGAGACCTGGGCAGGAAATGCCAAGGCTGCTTAACTTGCCTAAGTCGGACCCTTTGGTTTTCTACAGAAACCTAATTCCATTCATGAAGAATGGCAAGAGAAGATTTCAAGATAAAGAAAAGGCTATTAATACTTACATTCATGTCACAAAATCCTACTGTACAAGGCTTCCCTTTCCTTAAAAATATGGTTTTTTGCTCTGCATCGACAAAAGGTACACACTGCCCAGAAAGGTCCCTGCAGCACACCTTGCATGAGCTGTCAGTCTCTGAAACAGAAGCGCATGGTTGATGCTGAGATCTCTGCTGCCAGCTTCCTCTCCTCTGACCTCATTCCCAAATGGAAGGAATCCAATTTATTTACGTCAAAAATAGATACTCTCCAAGCGCCTACCTGGTATGTGTGAGGTCTTGGGTTCTACCTCTACCAGCAGGAGGGGAAAATAGCCCTGACACTGCCATATTCATCTCCTAACAGTTACTGAAGTTGATACTCCTCAATCCTCAGAGTCAGAGGCCCTGAGCTAAAACAATTATCTACAGAAAATTCTGTTATAATTTAAAAGCCAAAGTATGTTCTCTGCTCAAACCTGCATAATATTCTTGTAAATGTGTCCCTTTGACCTGACATTCTTGTCACCCTGCCAGTTTCAATCTTGGGCTTCTCAGATTAAAGTACACTGTGCAGAGTAAGGGTTAGAGCAGCTGTACAGAATTGTCCACCTGTAGGTGTGTAGCTGAGCAACTGCCAGCAACATGAGCAGCACAACCTGCATTTAGTAATCCCTTCCCCAGGAGCAGCTGAGGCAGCGCCCACATGAAAGTCAACAGTCCAGCATCAGAGAGCTGTGTAGACACGTGCTTCCCCCAGGAACAGCAGAAACAAAAAGTCAGCCTCTAGTATAACGTGGGCAGTCTAAATTTAAGTTTATCCTCAGGAGCAAACTCAAACAGAAAAAGTCAAGCAAAAAGCTCTCCTCACTATCATCAAGTGTTTCTGGGGCATTACTGTCCCCTAGACTCTGTGTTTGGAAAAGCACTCCAAGCCTGCTGTTATTTGCTCAGTAAACCATCTCCTGGCATCTACATTTTGGCTGTATTGTTTTTGCAGTGTTGTGAATCAAACTGAGGACCTCACACATGCTAGGCAGGTGTTTTACCACTGAGCTGCATGCTAGCACTTATTCTATAGTCTTTACTTACATGCTATTCCACCAGTAATCACCACTTCTCTACTCTAAGGATGTCGTTCCCAGTCTCTTGATTCAAACACCTGCTCCTCTATTTGGAACACAAAAGAACTCTTATCAACTCACCAGCTCCACAGCTGAAGTGGAGTGGGAACCTGGAGTCTATCCAGGCCCTGAATGTCCTGGAGGCTCCCTTCAGACCTAGTGGTTCCAAAAATAAGAGCATGGAGAGCCCAGGGAAACTGTAAGGCTCCTTTCCCAGACTGCTCCAGAAGGGATGACAGGGTGGCAGACCTCAGTGGCAACATCAAAAATCCCACCTAGAGAGTCAGTGAGAAGGCTCAGCCAGAAAGTCTTGCCACTCAGCCTGTGGCAATATGTTCAATCCCTGGGACCCACATGGTGAAAGGAGAACTGATTCCCTCAAGTTGTCTTTTCATCACGTGTGTGGTGGCAGATGTGTGTTTGCATCTGTACGCACATGCATATATAAACACACATAAATAAATGTAATTAAAAAAATCTTGCCTAGAGGGCTCAGACCCTGGAATCAGCTTTAGTTAAATCAGTTCCATGAGAACACAGCTATTTCTGCTTTTGTTGTTTGTATGATGCTCGAGAAGTCCTCCATCCACCTGTAAATATCCTCCCATTCCACCCTTAAGTCTGTCACATGTCTGAACATGGAGTAATACAAAATCCCTGAATGGTTCACACAGGCTGGTGTGGAGCCAGGATCTGAATGCAGAGGTGTCTGTCTCGATACTAGCCTGCGTTCCTGCTTTCCTTATCCCTGGCTCGTTCTTTCGACTTGGCTGAGCAGTAGGGAACAGCTGATACTCCAGCTCTCAAAGGGAAGGCCTGGCAGACAAAGGCCAGATTTTCTCCTGGCCCAGGATTCAGGGACAAATTGCTCACGATTACACGCGCACGACTCCAGTTGCTGCTCTCTTTCGCAGAAGGGGATGCACTTCCCATCCTTGCACTTGCCAAGATCCAAGCACACTGTGTCATCCTCAGCATTGCCGGGTGGGGGGCACTCACTGCTGTTCCCTGGAGGCAAACACCAATTAAAACTTGAGTCCTATGCCCACAAGTTCCACAGGTGCCCTAGTTTCTTGTAAAAAAGGATAAGCACCTGGCAAATGGCGAAAGCTATTTATTTATTTATTTATTTATTTATTTATTTATTTATTTATTTATTTATTTTATTTGGTCTTTTTGAGACACGGTCTCCCTGTGGTCCCAGCTGTCCTGGAACTCACTCTGTAGACCAGGCTCGACTTGAACTCACAAAGATCCTCCTGCCTCTGCCTCCCAAATGCTAGCTAGGATTAAAGGCGTGCGCCATGACAACCAGCTTTTTTTTTTTTTGAGACAGGGTCTCCCTTTATTCCCAGCTGACCTGGAGCTCAGACCAGACTGGCCGTGAACTCACAGAGATCCCGCTGCCTCTGCCTCCCGAGTGGTAGGAGTAAAGGCATGCGCCACCACGCCTTTACTGAAAAGCTAATTTCATCTGAAAGCTATTTTCATCTGAAAAAGAATACAATCTTAGTTTTCAAACTTAACTACAGTACACCAAAGGGGAAAAAACCGCACATACCTGTGCAGTAAGACACGCCTTTGCAAGTAGCATTAATAGCCTCCTGGCACTTCTTCTGGGCTGTCTCAAACTGACAGTTTTTACAGCAAGGACTGTTTCTATCACTGCGGAAGACCAGACAGGGACAGTCAAACTCCATTGACACCCTACATCTCATGCTAAGACTGTGTTACAGTGACCTGAAGACTGAGGAAGGACCACAGGGCTGAGTCATTGCTGCACAGCCTGATGTCCCTGGAGCTCAGGCTACCTGCACAATGTCTGTCTTTCCTCACAGCAAAAGCAACCTATCAACGCCACAATGTATAGGAAAGAGTAAGTGACAAAGCAACAATCTTTATAGTTGGTTTTCATTAACTTTGCTCTTGGTTTTCATTAACTTAATGCATTAAGGAAAAAAGCCAGAGGTACACCAAGCAACCAGTAGCTAAAAACAAACAGCCTGAGTCCACTCCCTATCATTGTCTGCAATGTTAATAGGTAGAGTATACCTATTATATATAAATTATTCACCATGAACTAAAAACTACTCCTAAGCCAAGCACTGGTCTATAAGGGTACTTTAAAATAAAAATGTGGGGCTGGATAGATAGCCTAGCGGTTAAGAGCACCAACTGCTCTTGCAGAGGACCCGGGTTCAATCCCCAGCACCCACATGGCGGCTAAGAACCATCTGTAATTCCAATTCCAGGAGAACTCCAGTTCCAGGGGAATCCGAGACCCTCTTCTGACCTCCGCAGCATCGCATGACACGGGTGCACAAACCTACATGCAGACAGTATATTCATACGCATACAAAAAATAACTAAATAAATAGATAAAAATAATAAAATAAAAATGTAGGTACCTTCTAATTAATCAATATTCTACATTGTTCTATTATATGGATATACAATAACTATTTGTATCCCAAGATTACCACTTTTATTATGTCCAGTATTTTGCTACTATAAATGATGGAGCCATGAGCAGCCTTGTTAAATCATCTTTTTTTCCTTCCTTTTTTTTTTTTTTTTGAGACAAGGTCTTCCTGTAGGTTCCAGCTGGCCTGGAACTTGCTATGTAGACCAGGTTGGCCTTGAACTCACAGAGATCCACCTGTCTCTTCCTCCTGAGTACTGGGATTAAAGGCATGAGCGACCACACTCAGCCTCACTTGTTTTCTTTACAAGATTCTCTGAGGACCAGTGAGATGACTCAGAGACTAAAAGCACTTGTCACCAAGCCTGAGGACCTGCATTCCATCCCCGAAACCCACAGAGTAGAAGAAGAATAGATTCCCGATTGTCCCCTGACCTCTACATATATGCTATCACACACACACATACACACACACACACACACACACACACACAATGCAAATTAAAACAAAAAGATTTGGGATGGAGAGACGGCTCAGCAGTTAAAAGACAGTGTACTGTTCTTACACAGGCGGAGTTCACTTCCCAGCACCCACCTGGAGGAGCTCACTACTACCATAACTCTAGGTCCAGGGGATCCATCCACCTCCAAAGGCATTTGGACTCATGTGCACATAATCAAAAACTAGAAAAGCTGGATGTGGTGGTGCATACCTTTAATCTCTGCACTTGAAAAGCACAGGCAGGTAGAGCTCTGAGGGTCTGAGGCCAGCTGGGTCTACATAGCAAGTTCCAGGCCAGCTGGGACTACATGGAGACCCCATCTCAACCTCCCCCCAAAAAACCAACCAAACAAAAACCCCACATACAAAAAAAAAAAATCACCCCCCCTCAACAAAACCAAAAAAATTTGGGGGGGGGTGATTTTGTTGTTTTTTGTTTTTGTTTTTGAGACAGTTTCCCTATAGTCCCAGCTGGCCTACAACCTACTGTGTAGATATGAGGCAGGCCTAAAATTGGCCTGCCTCTGCCTCCTGAGTGCTGGGATTAAAGGCATGTACCACCACATGCATCACAAAAAGATTCTTTAAGGTGTGGGACTGCTCTATCAGCAAGCATGCAAGGGCAAGGATGTTTTATATACATCAAATTGTTCTCCATACAGGGGCTGGAGAGATGGCTCAGCGGTTAAGAGCATCAACTGCTCTTGCAGAGGACCCGGGTTCGATTCCCAGCAACCACATGGAGGCTAAGAACAGTCTTTAACTCCAGTTCCAGGGTAATCTGATGCTCTCTTCTGACCTCTGTGGCACTGCACGACATGGGTGCACAAACCTACATTTAGACAGTACACTCATACACATAAAAAATTTTTAAAAAAAGTTACCTTAAAAAAAAATTGTTCTCCATACAGCAGCTTTCACACATACACTACATCAAATCAATCTTCTGCTATTTGGACAGTCATTGTGCCAACCCCAGACTCACTGTGAGGATATTCTCACCTGCACTGCACACCTGGCTTCAACGTGCAGTTACTGTTGCAGCAGGAGTCGTTGTTCAGGTACATGATGCCTGGGTCACACTCTTCTCCTTCATCCACCCTGGAATTCCCACATACCTTGTTGCTGCGTTCTTGGAAACATTCCTGGGCCTTGCTTTCAATAGTCTTATAGATGGACTGTTTACTGCAGTTTGAAAACATCTTGGGAAAAAAAGAGGCCATAAAAGCAAAAAATAACACAATGAAAATTCATTCCCTTGTGGTGTTTGTGCTTCTCTACAGATAAATTCTTAGTGTCACCTCCAAATGCCATCATAAGGAATTATTTCCCTCTAGTCAAGACAGAATGGTTACTGTGGCCTTGGTTAAGCTGACAATACCTGTGCACTAGCAGCTGTACTCCCAAGCAATGGCCCAGACACCCACAGTGCTGAGCACAAAGTCCATAACTAGCTTCCTGCCCAGTCTCTAAAAACCCAGCCTTATCTACTTTCTTCTTCTCACTGAACCTTTCAGAAGGCCACTGCCCTCGACATCTCTTCTTTCTTTTCACCAGTGCCCCTGCTTACAGCTTTCATAGCACCTCCAGGATGCTGTTCATTGACCCATCTGGTGGCAAGTAGGGCTATTTGTCTAAGTTAAAAAGCCACCTTAATTCTGCCCTGTTGTCCTTTTCACCTAGCTAAAAGATTTTTATTAAAAGAAATGAATCTAGGGGCAGGAAAGATTCACCAGTTAAGACTGACTGCTCTTGCAGAGGACCTGTGTTAATTCCCAGCACCTACATGGCCGCTAACAACCATTTGTGACTGCAGTTCCAGGGGATCCAATGCCCTCTTCTGACCACCACAGGCACTGCAGAACATGTGCACTAACATACACGCAAGCAATACACTCATGCATGTAAAATAAAAATAACAAAATATAAGAAGAAAAATGAGGCCGAGCATGGTGGCACATGCCTTTAATCCCAGCACTCGAGAGGAAGAAGCAGGCGGGTCTCTGGGAGTTCAAGGCCAGTCTGATCTACAGAGTGAGTCATGAGTTCTAGGCCAGCTGGGGCTACAGGGAGACCCTGTCTCAAAAAGGCCAAAATAAAAAAAGGAAGAAGAAAAGTGAAATCAAAACAACAACAACAAAAAAGAAAAACAGAAATTAATCTAGGGCTGGGGAGATGTCTCAGTGAGTAAAAGTACTTGCCACCAAACCGATAACCTGAGTTTCTCTACACATACTGTAGCACAGGTGCCCCCTGTATACATAAATGTAAAAAAATTATTAAAAAAATAATAAATTCATAGGCAAGTGTGGTGATGAATGCTTTTAATCTCAACACTTGGGAGAAAAAGGCAGGTGGATTTTCGTTAGACTGAGTCCAGCCTGGTGTATGTAGCAAGCTCCAGGCCAGCTGGGGCTACAGGGAGACCCTGCCTATAAATAAATAAATAAATAAATAAGTAAATAAGTAAATAATAAATAAATAAATAAATAATAAATACATAAAATTTTCTTACAAGGGGAGTACTACTTGGGAAAACTACACTGTTAAAACTTCATGGACAGGGCTGGAGAAATGGTTCAGTGGTTAAGAGCTCCCACTGGTCTCGCGAGGACCTGGGTTTGATTCCCAACACCCACATGGTGAATAAGAACCATCTTTAACTCCAGTTCCAGGGGAATCCGACACCTTCTTCTGACTTCCGCAGCATTGCACGACATGTGTACACATACCTACATGCAGACAGTATACTCATAAAAAAAACCCAACTTCATGGGCAATGCTCCCCAGGCTCCTCTTACATAGCAAGTTCTCACAGGGTTACTTCTTAGGGCCTGTGGGGAATTCTACTCACAAAAATTTCAGCAGGAGGAGGGACCATCATACATAGTCCCTTAAAGCAAAACAACTGCCTCAAAGTTCTGGCACCATTCTTTTTTTTTTTTTTTTTTTTTTTTTTTTTTTNTCTTTCGAGACAGGTCTCTCTGTAACCCCAGCTGTCCTGGAACTTGCTCTGTAGACCAGGCCGGCCTTGAACTCACAAAGATCCGCCTGCCTCTGCCTCCCAAGTGCTAGGATTGAAGGCGTGCGCCACCACGCCCGGCTTGGCACCATTCTTATAACCATGAAGGACCTGCCAATTAGGGATACAGCCCAATATGGCGGCTACTAGCTATATGGTCATTGGGAGTTTTCACACATTTTGCACTTTTTTTTATTTATTATTTTTTTATGTGTATGACTGTACTGTCTGCATGTAGGTTGGTGCACCCATGTCTTGCAATGCCGCAGAGGTCAGAAGAGGGCATCGGATTCCCCTGGAACTGGAGTTCTTAGCTGCCATGTGGGTGCTGGGAATTGAACTGGGTCCTCTACAAGAGCAGTCGTTACTCTTAACCGCTGAGCCATCTCTCCGGCTCCACGTTTTACACTTTTTATTACAGAAGTGTCCAAGAACCTACGAAACTGACTAAATAATTGCATGAATGCTCATGTCACCTCAACAGCTTCCACAATGACCAACTCATGACTTCACAGCCTCTCCATATTTATCACAATTTTTATCAAATATTTATTACTAGAAATTTTCCTGTTTCTAGTCTATATTATTTGTTTTTAACAACTTTATTAAGGCACATTCAATCCCTAGTATAGCAAAAAGGGAAAGAAAGGGAAGGAGAGAGGGAAGGAGAAAACAATCAAATTGTAAAGTACTGCTAAGTTACAATGAATAACATATTGTAAATAAAATGTAATTTTTACATAAAGCCTAAGTCAAACATACCCCAAAGAACAGACTCTGACAAAAGTCATTACTATAATTTTTAGAGCCCAAATTTACATGTGACTAACCCTTGATCAAACAGTTCAAATGACAGCTTTAATATGGGCCTTGTTTCACTTTAAAGCATATAACCAAGTTTCTATTCTAACTGGGAGGAAATATCAACGAATATCCTTTCCCAAGTCCCCTTCTGGTAATAGAACACAGCCTTCTTTCGCCCACATAAAAACACTCAGAACACACATACCTTATTATTTTCATGATCACCACTCACAGCTATGGGATACATAACATACTTTCCTCCCTGGTCCTCGTTTGGGGCACATTCTGCTAGCCCATCAGGATCATGTTCTGCTCCAAAATTGTGTCCCAATTCATGAGTTGTAACAAGGTCAGCTTCCTTAAAAATCATGCAAAGAAAATATGTAACCATCAATTACTTTTGCCCTTGGGACATGCTTTTTAGCAGATAAAAGAGGAATGAGTAAGTCATATTAAAGGCTTGGAGGCATCTACATAGTGAGTTCCAAGACAGCTGGGGCTACAGGGAGACCCTATCTCAAAACATAAATAAATAAATAAATAAATAAATAAATAAATAAATAAATAAATAAATAAAATTGCCAACTTCCTATCCTGGTGCATTAATGGGACCTACTTATGTCCACGAGGACATCAGAAACCAGTGGATGAAGTTTCTAGGAAAGCATTTGTAAAGGATAAGTATACTGTAGTCTTTTTCTCCTCCTTTCTACAACAGAGCAGAGAAACATCTTGTGACTATGAGGTCACCAAACACCAGGATAGGGAGCTTGTAATAGAATGAATGGCTAAAAGGTCAGGAAGACCCAGATTCAGAACACCTCTCCGTCAGTAGCACTGTGTCACCTGGAAAGGACTACCTCAGCTACTGGCTAAATGAGAAAAATAAGTCCTTCTTTGGGCTACTGTTTATTTATTTTTCTGTTATTTGTAGCAAAACCTATTTTGACCAGATATATCTACACAAAAACAATATTTTTTTGGAAGACACAATGCATGTATCCCGAACTTGAACTTAAATCCACTATGGAGCTGAGGATAGCCTTGAGATTCTGGTCCTCCTGTCTGCACCTCCAAAGTGCTGGGATTATAGGCATGTACCACCATGCCTGGTTTTATTTGGTACAAGCTTGGCAAGCACTCTTATCAACTAAGCTATACCCTCAAACCCCAAAACAAAATATAAAAATCTTTTAGGGCTGGGCATGGTGGCACAGGCCTTTAATTCCAGCACTCAGGAGGCAGAGATAGGTGGATCTCTGAGAGTTCAAGGTCAGCCTGGTCTACATAGCAAGTTCCAGGCCAGCTGGGGTTGAAGGGAGACTTGTCTCAACAAGACAAAAAAAAAAAATAAATCTTTTAGGAAAAAGCTAAGGACTCATTCTTTTAACACCACCACGAATACCAGAAGACAGAGGAGAAATGCCTTCAAATGTAGAAGGACAGAACAACTCAGACACATTATCAACCAAATTTATAAGTAAGTAGAAGTCATATTTAGATACACTAATCTCAATTTTTGTGTCTCATGAACTTTTTCTTTGGAAGCTCTTAGAGAATATACCAGACAAAAATGATGGTCTATATCAAGAAAAAAGAAAGACACACAAACTGCCTTAGCATATCAACATGCTGAAGGCAACGCTCACATCCAGCAACCTAAGAGAAGTTGCAGGACAAAGGGCTGCAGGAAGTGTTTAAGAAATGAAAGATCCTGGAGAGATGGCCTAGCGGTTAAGAGTGCCGACCGCTCTTACAGAGGACCCGGGTTCGATCCCCAGCACCCACATGGCGGCCAAGAGCCGTCTGAAACTCCAATTCTAGGAGAACTCCAGTTCCAGGGGAATCCGAGACCCTCTTCTGACCTCCACGGCATTGCACGACACGGGTGCACAAACCTGCATGCAGACAGTACATTGATACACATACCGAAATAAATAAAATTTAAAAACAAATTAAAAAAAAATGCACTATTTCCTAGTTTAAAAAAAAAAAAACAAAAAAAAAAAGAAATGAAAAGATCCTTGGGGCTGGGAGAGAATGCTCAGTTGGTTAAGAGCAGCTGAGTGTTCTTGCCAGAGGACCAGGGTTAGCATTTTCCAGCACCCACATCAGCGTAAGAACAGTTTTTAGTGCCAGGTGTTTGGGTGGTGCCACACCTTTAATCCCGCACCTGGGAGGGGCATGACGCAGGATAGCTCTGTGACGCTTCAAGGGCCAGCCTGGTCTACATTAGTAAGCTCCAGGCCAGCTTGGACTACAAGGGAATCCTGTCTCCTCAAAAAAAAAATGAAAGAAAGATCCTGGGCTGGAGAGATGGTTTAAGCCAGATTAAGAGCACAGACTGCTCTTGCAGAAGACCTAGGTTTGATTCCTAGCACCCACATAGCAGCCAACAACCATCCCTAACTCCAGTTCCAGTGGGATTTGTACTCTCATCTGGTTATAGTCACAACCGCAGTGCCAGCACATTGCACCGCGCGCGCGGTGCACACACACACACACACACACACACACACACACACGCTCCACGGCAAAACTAATATACATAAAACAAAATAAGTAAAATATTTGAACAAAAAAAGAAAGATCCTGGCATGTCTTGACAAAAACCTAATGGAATTTTTTTTCTTCCTTTTATTTTTTATTTATTTATTTTTTGGGGGGGGTATTTTCAAGACAGGGTCTCCCTTTAAGTCCCAGCTGGCCTGGAGCCTCACTCTGTAGACCAGGCTGGCCTACAGGCACCACCTGCCTAGCTCCCATAGTGCTAGTATTAAGGGCATGCGCCACCAGGCCCATCTTTTTTTTTTTTTTTTTTTTTTTTTTTTTTTTTTTTTTTTTTCTTTTTTTTTTTTTAATTTTTTTTTTTATTTGTTTCGTATGTTATGAAGTGTACTGTCTGCATGCAGTTCTGTGCACCCGTGGTCGTGCAATGCTGCGGAGATCAGAAGTAGGGTCCTCGGATTCCCCATGGAACTGGAGTTCTTCTCTGGAATTGGAGTCTTCAGGCAGTATCTCGGCCGCCTTTATGTGGGTGCTGGGGATCGAACCCGGGTCTCTGTAAGAGCAGTCGGGGCTCTTTAACCGCTAGGCTATCCCCAGGCCCTCACATAAGCTTTTTAAGGGTAGAAATTAAAAACTCAAGTAACCGATATTGGTAGCCACATGCCTTTAATCCCAGACTTGGGAGAGGAGAGGCAGGTTGAGTCTCTGTCTGAGTTCAAGGCCAGCCCTGGTCTAAACATCGAGTTCCAGAACAGTCTCAAACAACAACAACAAAAAAAAAATAATACAATTCTTTTAAAAAAATTAACACCAGGCCAGACATGGTGGCACTACACCTTTATATCTCAGCACTTGGGAAGGGCAGAGGCAGGTGGAATCTTGTGAGTCAAGGTCAGCCTGGTCTCACAGATAAGTTCCGAGCCAGCTAGGGCCTAAAGGGAGCCCTTGTCCTCAACTAAAATACATAAAAAAAAGAAATAAAATTAACACAAAGTATAAACTATGACTGAGAGTCTAAAGCAATGAACTCTAAGTCTATCCTGTTTTGTTTCAAAACAAAACTAAGAGAAAAAAAAGAAAAAGAAAGAGAAAAGCTAGAGAGATGGCTCCAGTGGTTAAGAGAGCTTGCTGCCTCTTTCCAGAGTACTTATCAGCTTTCAGCACCTCTTCTGGCCTCCTTCAAAGCACTTGTACACACAAGGCATATACATAAATAAAATGAAAATTAATCTTAAAAAACAACAAAAAACAGCAGCATGGTGGTGCCACCTTTTTAATCCCAGCTCAAAATGACAAATAAATAAATAATAAATAAATTAAATAAATAATAATAAATAAATGTCTGAGAAGATAGAAGGTGAAAGACCCTTGCTTCAACAGCCTTGAACTACTGAGTTCAATATCCAGAAACTAATATAATGGTGAAGACAAGAGGCTGGAGAGATAGCTCAGCCAAGTTAAGAGATGACTGATCTTCAGAGGACCCAGTTCAATTCCTGGCACCCACATGGCAGTATACAGCCATAATCCTTGTTCCAGAAAGGAATTTGATGCCCTCTTCTACCCCATGTGTATTGCACAACACAGGTGTATTACCTTCATGCAGCCAATTACACAAATACACATAAAATTAAAATAAGAAAATATGTTTTTATAAAATGCGGTGAAAGAGAGAACCATACTACCATAAAGTTGTTCTCTGACCTCCACAGGCATTGCACGTATGTGCTCCTCATATCACCACACACACACACACACAACACACCACACGTACCCACATGCTGTACATATGTGCACATAACATGCAACTAAGATATTTACAAATTTAGGCCATTGGGGTTGGAGATAGCTCAGCAGTAAAGAACACTGGCTTTTAGCACCCAGGTGCCAGTTCTCTGTGTACCCATATAGTGGCTAACTGTCTATAACTCCAATTCTGGGGGATCCATGCCCTCTTCTGTCTCCACAGGCACTGCATGCACACACATGACACACTTATATATGCAACGGAAAACACTTGTACACTAAAATTTGAAAATTAAAATTAGTCTTAAAAAAAAAATTAGGGCCAAGGGTGCTGCCAAGTCTGATAACTTGAGCTTCAATGCCCAGCCCATGGTCAAAGGAGAGAACAGACTCTCAAAGGTTGTCCTCTGATCTCCACACTCAGGACATGACAAGAGTGCATATTACATGCACCGTTGACAAAATATAAAAGTTAAAAATTAATTTTTTTCAATAAAAAAATTACAAATAAAAAAACATACCTTTGTTAGGATGGTTTTACCATAATTTTTTGTGCTGGTTAAACCACTATTCAAATAGATATTCTTCTTCCCAACTGGGCTATAATAAGCCTAAAGGAAAAAGAAAACAGACAAAATCAATTTACTATTAGAACTTGTAATATAATCTAATCATCTTTTCTTTCAGTATTGTCATTTAACATGAATTAAAAAGCTTACCTTTGGACAAACCCCTCCATGACTGTTGGCTCTGGGAGAACCAACATAAGCTAAGCCAAGAGTTCCCATATCAAAATCTTGGTATGTGAAAAGGTGCGCCAGGCAGACTTTAGATGCTTCTTCAGCTATATCAAAGCTGAATTGCTTTAAAAAAACAAAAACGTTCTTATTTAGACTACAGTTAAAACATACTTAGGGGTGTTTCAACCAAATATTATAGAGCAGTTACAGCTAAGCACCAGCACCCACGATGCCTTGCAGCACAATGCTTTCCTCAAGACTCATACCCAACTGTGCTGGTAGAAAGCACAGTGGTCTTAGGGGGGTTGTGTAGGACTCAGGCACTTTTTAATTTCATAGACAGACCAATAGTCTGAACTAGAGAAGTTCCAATTCTACAAGGGGACTGAAGCACCCAGACAGAAAACAGATTAAAATTATATTCATCAAATCATGGGGCTTGAAAGATGTCTCGGCGTTGTTAAGAAGCACGTGGTTGGGCTCTTGCAGAGGATCTGGGTTTGGTACCAGTGTACACGAAGGTGGCTACAACTGTCTATAAACTCAGTCCAGGGGATTCAAAGCACCCTCTTCTGGCACTCCTCACATGGAAAAATCGAGTACAACACTAATGGCACTTACATACGTGCAAAAAAAACATATAAAATTAAACGTTAATTTTTTGGGAGGGGTTCTCTTTTCGTAGACCAGGCGTCTCTCTGTAGCCCCAAGCTGTCCTGGAACTTGTAGACCATGGCTGCTGGAAACTGTGTAATAGGTGGCTGTTCACAAAGATCGCCTGGCCTCTGCTCTTCAAGCTATGGATTAAAAGGCGTGCTGCGCACCATCCCAGCAAGTAATTTTTTTTAAAAAGCTATTTTACAGGGGATTTTTTGTTCTTTACAATTATTTGGTCTCCAGCATATTTTATAATACATGGAATTGTAATATAAATGTATAGGAAACCACACATAATTTTATTGTTCAAAGGTAAAAATTATTACAATCTCTTAAAAGAACACTGTGGGTTTCTTTTTTCAATTCAAAAAGGGTTTTAAATTTTTCAACCATGAGTTTAAAATGAAAGATCAGGAGATCCTGTGTACAGACTAAAGGACTGTCTGGCTGGGATTTTGATAATTCCATGGAAACAGGCGTAAGGCTTCTAGGAGTCTTCTAGAAGCTGAGAGGAAGGGAAATGAAGGACATCATCGGGAACCCAACACAAAACAGAGATTGGTGGCCGTCAAGTTCAGCTCTGCAGTGCTAATCGTACAACTATCCAAGTACAAGACAGTCAGCCTTGGTGAATGGGCTAAGCTGTGGGCACAAAAAAACTCCCATATTGATGATCTAATCCTAGGAAGTTCAAACAACTGTATTTGAAGACAGAACCATTATGATAGTGATTTAGATAAAGTAAGGTTGTATGTGTGGATCCTAATTCAACACAACTAGTTTCCTTAGGTAAATTACCTTTTTTTGGGGGGAGGGGGGATGTTATTTACAGTGTCTGGGATTTGAACCCAACAGTCTTTGTTGAATGGTGAGGCACGCCCCTATCACTAAGCTACATTCCCAGCGTCACGTGTATTCTTATGAAAGATTAAGACATAGAGGGAAGTTCAACATATGGGACAGGAATGAGAGACATAGCATCAGCATGACCCCAAGAAAGAGGTTTTAAAGAAGATAATCAATCCTGCAATACCTTGATCTTGAATTTCCAGCCTCCAGACCTGAGAGAGTAATGGTGCTATCTCAACTCCCTGCTTGATATATCAAATTAGATATATCAATATGATACAGACATAGAACATAATGGTTCTCAATGTGAACAAAACAAGTGATAACAGCCCTTAATTCCATTCAAATTTGAATACCCAAGATTTTGGTCCTTATGAGAGGCATATTTGAGAAACCCAGAAAAACATTATACTATGCTAGTAAAGGAGAACTAAAAACCCATGGGACGTAACACCAATGGAAATGAAAAGACTTTAAAAAACAAATGCTTTAAGGTTGCTATACTGTAGTAACTTGCTATATAAGAGCAACAGGAAATTAACATACATCAATATAGCAAGTCAATTTACAATGAAGCCATAGTGGACACAAACTCACTCAAACACTGGAATCATATGGCAGTATACTTAGGTGAGAATCCATACAGAGTGCTAACAATCTCCAAATTAATTACCAGAATAAAAAATAAAGGTTAAATTTCTATAGAGAACTTAAGGATCTCCAAGTTATCTATTATTGCACTAATACGGTTCACAGCTTATTTGATAACTGCTGTCCCAGAACTGCTTAAGCTGCAGAGAGACATGAGCTACAAAAAAGTTGGGGGGGAAAAAAAAAAATCTATGTATTGGCTATTCATGTTATTTTCTAGAGAAGATCCATTTTGCCTAATTAAGACTCTCAAAGATGTCAAAGTTTCTACTATGCTTCTTCACTACCACAGACATTTCCACATGTCAGAAACTGGGAGCCCATACCTAGGATCCCAACCCCTACCTCTAGCAGCATCTTCACATCCCAAGCATCTTTTTCTTCATTTGGGTAACTCTTTGCCATATTATAGTGTTTTTCACCTGGTTTTACCTCTTGTGGAGACTTGAGAATTCGAATCTATACTTAAAGAGATAACATGCTTAGAACATTTTCAAAGAAGACTTAGGACTCTGAACACTGCATTATTTTATCACATCAAAATTCCCAAGCCAGTGCACTTTGGACACACCTTTAATCCAGTATCTAGCGAGGCAGAGAGCACAGTAAAAAGGCCAACCCTAGTCTACAGTTAGTTTGTAGGACAGCCTGGGCTACATATCAAGATCTATCTAAAACACAAAACAAACAATACCAACAAAAAACAAAACAACAACAAAAAAAAAAAAAAAAAAGAAAGACTACCTAGCATTTAAGGAGCACTGGCTTGTTCTTGCAGACCTGGGTTCAGTTTCCAGCACCACATGGTTAGCTACAAAAGTCCCTAAACTCCAGTTAAGGGGACCAAGGCCACTCTTCTGACCCCTCCTTGGGGTACTGCACAACATGGGTGCATGTACAACATATGCAGGCAATATACACATCAATAAATAAAAAGTAATAAAATATGGGGCTGGGGCTGGAGAAGATGGCTTCAGCGATTAAGGAGTGCCGGACTGCTCTTGCAGAGGACCCGGGTTCGATCCCCAGACCCAACCCATGGCGGCTGAGAGCCGTCTTTTAGCTCCAGTTCCAGGGTATCCAGTGTTCTCTTCTGACTTCTGCAGGTTTTGCATGACAGGGGTGCACAAGCCTACAGCAGACAGTACATTCTACACATAAAAAATAAAAATTTAAAAAAATATATAAAAAAAGTCAATAAATAAATAGTAAAAACCACAACAAACCACATTAAACCCAGGACAAAAAAAATCAACTATTTACTGGGGTGAGAAAAAAAGTTTTTACCCAACCCAAATTCCAGTTCTTCTAATGGTTCAATGTTTAAAAAAACTGAAAAGAAGCGGGCATTGGTGGCGCATGCCTTTGAATTCCTAAGCACTTTGGGAGGCAGAGGCAGTCGGAATCTTTGTGAGTTCAAGAAGTCAGCCTGGTCTACAGAGTCTCGAGTTCCAGGACAGCTGTTGGCTACAGAAAGACCATGTCTCGAAAAGGACAAAAAAATAAATAAATAAATAAAAACTGAAAAAGAACTGGGTTGTGGTGGCGCACGCCTTTAAATTCTAGCACTCGGGAGGAGAGGCAGGCGGGATTGTGAGTTCAAAGGCCAGCCTGGTCTACAGAGTGAGTTCCAGGACAGCTGGGGCTACAGGAGACCCTGGTCTCAAAAAGACCAAAATAAACAAAAAAATATAATAAAAATAAAAATAAAATAAATAGAAAATAAAACATAACTGAAAAAGCATGTAATGTGGAAATACATAGCAATAAACTATTTATAATGTTTTAAAGGTTCTAAATTTTTTGCAATGTCCTCCAACATTTTATTATGAAAAAAAGTAAATGGCAGAGGCAGGCAGATCTTTGTGATTCAAGGCCAGCCTTGGTCTGACAGAGTGAGTTCCAGGACGAGCTGGGGCTACAGGGAGACCCCTGTCTCAAAAAAGATTAAAAAAAAGTAAAAAAATAAAAAATAAAAAGGTAATTACTTAGGTTACACAAACCTAAAATATTTATTAAAACTATAGTTCCAATAATTTATAAATATTTATAATGATGTACATCATCCTTTCTGCAAAGAATAAAAAACTGGAGCTTCTCCTTGTATTTGTATTTAAAACAAATTCTTATTAAGTCTGCTAAGAAGAAAATAAAGGAACAAGTTTCAGGTCAAGGAAAAGAAACCAATGTTGTCTGATATCTCTTCCCTATCTGCAGAGGGCCCATCTAATCTGCACTAACAGCACATGGTCAGCTTGGCAGGGAAGGCCTCTCTAGCTTTGGTGGGTGGCCAAGGTCAATTCTAACATAAAGCAACTGGAAGCCCAATATGACTATACAAATCACATCTTGCACTTAGGAGGCAGAAGCAGGTTGGATCTCTGTGAAGTCAAGGCCAACCTGTTCTCCATAGAGAGTTCCGGCAGCTGCGGGCTACAGGAAACCCTTCTCAAGAAACAAAACAACAAACAATAAACAAACAAAACCAAATTACACCCTCCAACTCATACAGTGGATAATTGCTGAGCTTGGGTTAAAAAGTTGGTCCCATAGGATCTGATAGCTTCGCATAAATAAATATACATAATCTATACTCAATGTCCATGTCTCCACACAAAGCTCATCATGCAGTGCTCCTTATCTCATAATTTTTATTTTTTGATCCTTCAAGATACTCGTTATCTGAAGGCGCACTCAAGATGGATATCTGGATGTAGGACTCATTCTCAGCGTGGCACTTGGGAAACTTGCTATGCAGATACGAGGGGCTGGCTCTCGGATAGATAATAGAGCTCACTCGACGCTAAGCTCGTGCCGATGCGCTTATAGATGCCGCTCAGTGACTCTGGATCAACTGCTTCAACTTGTAGCCGAAGTGACCCGGTTTGATCCGAGCACCCACATGGCAGCCGAGAACCCGTCTGAACTCCAAGTTCAGGAGAACTCCAGTTTCCAGGGGAATCAGATTACCCTCTTATCCATGACGGCTCATCTTCAGGAATTTATGGTCGCTTTAGGCTAATGTGCAATATGACCCTACTCATGCAGTCTCTTTCCTCTATACATATTAACAACTGTAAGAAACTAAGAAGACTGTCATCTACCACTCATGTACCTTGCACATGCAGCTTCTTCCACTGAATTACTTGTGCTCATATTTCATTAGTGTACATCATGTTAGAATCACAAAATGGTCTTGATTCCTTTTGGCTAATCTTTATAAGACCACGAATTCCACTGAGTATCTCTCCCTTAAAGCAACGAGGTAAAACCCATCTCATTTGAAAATAGTCGCTTACTCTAAGAATCATTATATTGCTGATAACTCTCTGTTCGGGCTTAGCACACGTGTAACTTATTTATTTTCATGCTTTTAGCTGGTTTAATCCAACCTTAAATAAAATGTTTTAGATAATTTTAAAAGAAACAAAAAAAAAAAAAAAAAAAAAAAAAAATAAAAAAATCTTTTATTTATTATTTAAATTACTGAATAAACCAGGAAAATTCCTTCTCCTTCAAAAATAATCAACAAGGGCTGTGAGAATTAGCGGTTTAAGAGCACCGACGCTCTTGAGAGGACCCGGGTTCGCCCCAGCACCCACATTGGTCGGGCTAAGAACCGTCCTGAACTCCAAATTCCAGGAGAACTCCAGCTTGCCTAGGGGAATCCGATACCCTTTTCTGAACCTCCGCGGCATTGCACAAAAACCTGCATGCAGACAAAAAAAAAAAAAAAAAAAAAAAAAATACAAAAATAAATAAAGAAATAAATAAAATAAATAAATAATAAAATAAAAAATTTTTAATATAAAAAAAAGAGTCTCTTGAATGCTGGATTTCTTTAATTAGTAGTCCAGACAAGTGTGTTTGGTGCTGAAATGCTCTGAAAGATCAGAATGTATGTTGTAGATATTTGGCTTTTTGTTGTTTGTTTTTTTTTTTTTTTTTTTTGTATTTTTGAGATATCGTGTTCTGGCCTGGAGCTTGCTCTGTTAGTGACCAGGCTGGCCTTGAACTCACAGAGATCCCTCTCTGTCTTTTGCCCAGCTATATTCTTTTATGAAGTATATATTATATTAAAGACATTCATAAAACTTAAACTGTAAACAATACATTATGCATACTTATAGAAGATAGCCTACAAAATATATCTTTAAATAAAAAGAAAATACAGAAATACAGGAAAAACCATTGAGAAAAGAAAATAAATATTCAGGAAAATTATGGTAGCACAAGAAAAAATAATTGTTTTGTTGTTGCTGTATTAAATGTTATTTTTGCGCTAATAATTCAAGGTTAGGACTAGGGTGCTCACTGTACTCTGCGAGCATTCAAAACAAGCTAATTATCAGCGCAAAAGGGAAGGGCCTGGTAACTGTGTCCTATGGATGAACATGCCATTGATCATGTAAAGAAAAGGGAAGGGAAGAGGTGCATGTGAAAGGAGATTAAGAGAGGAGAGTGAAAAGAGTAAAATATTCCCTTAGTAATCTCCCTCCTGTGTTCAGTTTATTGTTGAATCAATTTGACCATTAGTGAATGGAATGGTGGCAACTAATTTCTATAAGAAGATACTTTTCTCCATTCAGTATATTCCAGACTTGAACAGGACAGGAACTCACTTTCATAATACAAAGTGTGGCAGAAAAATTTGAATACTCAAAGTTCTAAGACCAAATTTTTGATAGCACTTTCACCAAAGAATTTGAGCAATAATAAGTAATGTGACAGAAAATAAACTGATCAAGTGTAATGATAACACTAAATATACGAAGAGACATAAAGGCCCCCCAGGAATAAGAATCGATATCTAAACGAAGTCATCTTCCCATCCACAAGTTTGGTCAGTCAAGATCTTCAAATTACATTTCATGAATCGCATAATTAACCTGAATAAACCTAACGCAGCATACTTGGTATAGTGATACACATTGGCGAATATAATACAAAGTATTAGAGATAAGGACAGAAAAAGAATCGTTTTAATATGATATAGCAGAATTTTATTGACCAGGTAATATATTAGTGAACAACAGTATGATATGTAACCGAAATTGCTAAGACGACGAAATGGGTTACTGAGAATCAAGGCGTCCGTGTTCGGCACCAGCGCTTCCTGAGACATCTTGAGAGGAGGATATTGCAGATGAGAAAAAATTCTTTCTCCGTCAGAAGTCTGCAAAAAAAAGAGCCACCAGACCCTATACAAATAAGATACGTGAACCAGCAAAGCGATGAAGTTTGCCAACACACCAGAAACCCTAGAGCCACATGGACGGCAGTGACCAAGAGAGAAAGATCCCTCGTCCCTCTCCTACACAAGAATAATTCCAACAGACATCTTAAAACAAAAAAATAAAAAGAGAACGAAGTCTCATAATAAATAAGATCTATATAGGACGAATGATGTAGGAATAAACTTGGAACGCAACAAGCCCAGGATTAATTGAGAAGACCAAACAACAACAACACTAGTAAAAGGAAAAAACCACATCACGAATCTATTGGTACAAAGGTCTTTGACTTCTCCACTAANCTAACACCCGTCTCTGGAACATTCTACATATAAAATGGATAGCAGTACCCTAGATACCTACATGGGCCTTGTCACAATCTAAATGCTCTCAGGGAAAGATCCTGTTCAAACTCTCCCTCAGAAGTGTTTCAGCCTCTGGCCAGAGGAAGAGGGGCAGGGAGAGACTTCCCTGGGCTGCTCAATCACCAGACTGAACATACAGAGGGTTTTCAAGGCTGGAGTTTTCAAGGCTGGAGTTTTCCAGCTGCTTGGAAACAGGAAGTGCCCAATACCAGAGAACAGTAACCCTCACACACGCCCTACATAAAGACATGTTGAGCCATCAGCTCTAATTACCTGTGACTGACACAGGAGTGAGGCTGGCCTTCCAGGCATTCACTCAGTGGAAAGAAAACAAACAGCTCACTGGGGACACAGGCAGCCATTTTCTCTCCTTTCACCCAAAATGATTCTGCCCTGGTCCCCCCAAATTACGGCATATGGATTTGAAATTACAAACCCGACAAAGGTCTTTCGAGATAGTCAATACCACATACAAAAGAGAAAAGTGCCCCTGCAGACAGCAAGCATCGGCAACTGGGTAATAATCTTTTCACAAAATCCAAAACTTGACATACACAGAACAAGACTTTAGAACTCCCTCTCGACACCCCCAATTCTCTTCAGGTTTAAGGCAGTAAGAATTACCCACAAAATAGTTTTCATTTGATCAAAATACTGTATTATTAGAAAAAGAGAACTTACGTAAGTGTGCCAAGGATACGGCAAATTGCATAGGGTTCAGATACAGGATTCTTTTTTAAAAAATTTTTTTTAATTTAATTTTATTTATTTCTGTATGTGTATGAATGTACTGTCTGCATGCAGGTTTGTGCACCCGTGTCGTGCAATGCTGCGGAGGTCAGAAGAGGGTCTCGGATTCCCCTGGAACTGGAGTTCTCCTGGAATTGGAGTTTCAGGCAGTTCTCGGCCGCCATGTGGGTGCTGGGGATCGAACCCGGGTCCTCTGTAAGAGCAGTCGGCGCTCTTAACCGCTAGGCTATCTCTCCAGCCCTCACATAAGCTTTTTAAGGTAGAAATTAAAAACTCAAGTACACCAGATATGGTAGCACATGCCTTTAATCCCAGCACTTGGGAGGGAGAGGCAGGTGAGTCTCTGTGAGTTCAAGGCCAGCCTGGTCTACACATCGAGTTCCAGAACAGTCTCAAACAACAACAACCCTCAAGTACATATTACTTTTAAAAAATTAACACCAGGCCAGACATGGTGGCACACACCTTTAATCCCAGCACTTGGGAGGCAGAGGCAGGTGGATCTCTGTGAGTTCAAGGTCAGCCTGGTCTACAGATTGAGTTCCAGGCCAGCTGGGCCTAAAGGGAGACCCTGTCTCAAAAATACAAAAAAAAAAAAAAATTAACACCAGTATAAACATATGACTGAGAGTCTAAAGCAATGAACTCTAAGTCTATCCTGTTTTGTTTCAAAACAAAACTAAGAGAAAAAAAAGAAAAAGAAAAAGAAAAGCTAGAGAGATGGCTCAGTGGTTAAGAGAGCTTGCTGCTCTTCCAGAGTACTTATCAGCTTTCAGCACCTCTTCTGGCCTCCTCAAGCACTTGTACACACAATGGCATATACATAAATAAAAATGAAAATTAACTCTTAAAAAAAACAACAAAAAAACAGCCAGGCATGGTGGTGCACACCTTTAATCCCAGCTCAAAAAGACAAATAAATAAATAAATAAATAAATAAATAAATAAATAAATAAATAAATGTCTGAGAGATAGAAGGTGAAGACCCTTGCTTCACAGCCTTGACTACCTGAGTTCAATATCCAGAAACTATATAATGGTGAAGACAGAGGCTGGAGAGATAGCTCAGCAGTTAAGAGCACTGACTGATCTTGCAGAGGACCCAGGTTCAATTCCTGGCACCCACATGGCAGCTAACAGCCATAACTCCTGTTCCAAAGGAATCTGATGCCCTCTTCTGACCCCCATGTGTATTGCACAACACAGGTGTATCTACCTTCATGCAGGCAATACACAAATACACATAAAATAAAATAAGAAAATATTTTTTAAAAATGGTGAAAAGAGAGAACCAACTCCATAAAGTTGTTCTCTGACCTCCACAGGCATGCACGTATGTGCTCCTCATATCACACACACACACACACACACACACACACACACGTACCCACATGTGTACATATGTGCACATACATGCAACTAAATATTTACAAATTTAGGCCATTGGGGTTGGAGATAGCTCAGCAGTAAAGAACACTGGTTGCACCTGCTTTAGTTCCCAGTACCCATATAGTGGCTAACTGTCTATAACTCCAATTCTGGGGGATCCAATGCCCTCTTCTGGTCTCCACAGGCACTGCATGCACACAGTACACTTACATACATGCAGGTAAGACACTTGTACACATAAAATTTGAAAATTAAAATTAGTCTTAAAAAAAAAATTTAGGCCAAGGGTGCTGCCAAGTCTGATAACTTGAGTTCAATGCCCAGAACCCACATGGTCAAAGGAGAGAACAGACTCTCAAAAGTTGTCCTCTGATCTCCACACTCAGGACATGACAAGAGTGCATATTACATGCACCGTGACAAATATAAAAGTAAAAATAATTTTTTCAATAAAAAAATTACAATAAAAAAACATACCTTTGTTAGGATGGTTTTACCATAATTTTTTGTGCTGGTTAAACCACTATTCAAATAGATATTCTTCTTCCCAACTGGGCTATAATAAGCTAAAGGAAAAAGAAAACAGACAAAAATCAATTACTATAGAACTGTAATATAATCTAATCATCTTATTCTTTCAGTATTGTCATTAACATGAATTAAAAACTTACCCTTTGGACAAACCCCTCCATGACTGTTGGCTCTGGGAGAACCAACATAAGCTAAGCCAAGAGTTCCCATATCAAAATCTTGGTATGTGAAAAGGTGCGCCAGGCAGACTTTAGATGCTTCTTCAGCTATATCAAAGCTGAATTGCTTTAAAAAAACAAAAACGTTCTTATTTAGACTACAGTTAAAACATACTTAGGGGTGTTTCAACCAAATATTATAGAGCAGTTACAGCTAAGCACCAGCACCCACGATGCCTTGCAGCACAATGCTTTCCTCAAGACTCATACCCAACTGTGCTGGTAGAAAGCACAGTGGTCTTAGGGGGGTTGTGTAGGACTCAGGCACTTTTTAATTTCATAGACAGACCAATAGTCTGAACTAGAGAAGTTCCAATTCTACAAGGGGACTGAAGCACCCAGACAGAAACAGATTAAAATTATTTCACAAATTCATGGGGCTTGAAAGATGTCTCGGCTGTTAAAAGCACTGGTTGCTCTTGCAGAGGATCTGGGTTTGGTACCCAGTACCTACAAGGTGGCTAACAACTGTCTATAACTCCAGTTCCAGGGGATTCAACACCCTCTTCTGGCCTCCATGGAAAATGTACAACATGAATGCACTTACATACGTGCAAAAAAAACATATAAAATTAAAGTTAATTTTTTGGGAGGGGTTCTTTTCGAGACAGGGTCTCTCTGTAGCCCCAGCTGTCCTGGAACTCTGTAGACCAGGCTGGCATTGAACTCACAAAGATCCGCCTGCCTCTGCCTCCCAAGTGCTAGGATTAAAGGCGTGCGCCACCACGCCCAGCAAGTTAATTTTTTAAAAAGCTATTTTACAGGGATTTTTGTTTTTAATTATTTGGTCTCCAGCATATTTTATAATACATGGAATTGTAATATAAATGTATAGGAAACCACACATAATTTTATGTTACCAAAGTAAAAATATTAAATCTTCTTAAAGAACACTGTGGGTTCTTTTTTCAATTCAAAAGGGTTTAAATTTTCAACCATGAGTTTAAAATGAAAGATCAGAGATCCTGTGTACAGACTAAAGGATGTCTGGCTGGGATTTTGATAATTCCATGGAAACAGGGTAAGGCTTTAGGAGTCTTCTAGGAAGCTGAGAGAAGGAAATGGAAGGACCATCATGGACCCACACAAAACAGAGATGTGGTGGCGTCAAGTTCAGCTCTGCAGTGCTAATCGTACAACTATCCAAGTACAAGACAGTCAGCCTTGGTGAATGGGCTAAGCTGTGGGCACAAAAAAACTCCCATATTGATGATCTAATCCTAGGAAGTTCAAACAACTGTATTTGAAGACAGAACCATTATGATAGTGATTTAGATAAAGTAAGGTTGTATGTGTGGATCCTAATTCAACACAACTAGTTTCCTTAGGTAAATTACCTTTTTTGGGGGGAGGGGGGATGTTATTTACAGTGTTGGGGATTGAACCCACAGCTTTGTGAATGGTGAGGCACGCACCCTATCACTAAGCTACATTCCCAGCGTCACGTGTATTCTTATGAGATTAAGACATAGAGGGAAGATCACATGAGGACACAGGAAGAAGACAACATCAGCATGCCCAAGAAAGGTTTAAGAAGAAATCAATCCTGCCAATACCTTGATCTTGAATTTCCAGCCTCCAGACCTGAGAGAGTAATGGTGCTATCTCAACTCCCTGCTTGATATATCAAATTAGATATATCAATATGATACAGACATAGAACATAATGGTTCTCAATGTGAACAAAACAAGTGATAACAGCCCTTAATTCCATTCAAATTTGAAACCAAATTTTGGTCTTATGAGAGCATATTTGAGAAACCCAGAAAAACTATACTATGCTAGTAAAGGGAACTAACCCATGGACTAACCAATGGAAATGAAAAGACTAAAAACAAACAAAATGCTTTAAGTTGCTATACTGTAGTAACTTGCTATATAAGAGCAACAGGAAATTAACATACATCAATATAGCAAGTCAATTTACAATGAAGCCATAGTGGACACAAACTCACTCAAACACTGGAATCATATGGCAGTATACTTAGGTGAGAATCCATACAGAGTGCTAACAATCTCCAAATTAATTACCAGAATAAAAATAAAAGTTTAAATTTCTATAGAGAACTTAAGGATCTCCAAGTTATCTATCTATTGCCTAATACAGGTTCACAGCTTATTTGATAACTGCTGTCCCAGAACTGTTAAGCTGCAGAGAGACATGAGCTACAAAATAGTGGGGGGGAAAAAAAATCTATGTATTGGCTATTCATGTTATTTTCTAGAGAAGATCCATTTTGCCTAATTAAGACTCTCAAAGATGTCAAAGTTTCTACTATGCTTCTTCACTACCACAGACATTTCCACATGTCAGAAACTGGGAGCCCATACCTAGGATCCCAACCCCTACCTCTAGCAGCATCTTCACATCCCAAGCATCTTTTTCTTCATTTGGGTAACTCTTTGCCATATTATAGTGTTTTTCACCTGGTTTTACCTCTTGTGGAGACTTGAGAATTCGAATCTATACTTAAAGAGATAACATGCTTAGAACATTTTCAAAGAAGACTTAGGACTCTGAACACTGCATTATTTTATCACATCAAAATTCCATAGCCAGGCACTGTGGCACACACCTTTAATCCCAGTAATCAGGAGGCAGAGAGGCAAGTAAAAGGCCAACCTAGTCTACAGTTAGTTGTAGGACAGCCTGGGCTACATATCAAGATCTATCTAAAACAAAACAAAACAATACAAAACAAACAAACAACAACAAAAAAAAAAAAAAAAAAAGAAAGACACCTCAGCATTTAAGAGCACTGGCTGTTCTTGCAGACTTGGGTTCAGTTCCCAGCACCCACATGGTAGCTAACAAAAGTCCCTAACTCCAGTTACAGGGGATCCAATGCCCTCTTCTGACCTCCTTGGGTACTGCACAACATGGGTGCATGTACAAATATGCAGGCAATATACACATCCACATAACATAAAAGTAATAAAATATGGGGCTGGGGGCTGGAGAGATGGCTCAGCGATTAAGAGTGCCGACTGCTCTTGCAGAGGACCCGGGTTCGATCCCCAGCACCCACATGGCGGCTGAGAGCCGTCTTTAGCTCCAGGGGAATCCGACGCCCTCTTATAACCTCCACGGCACTGCATGACAGGGGTGCACAAACCTACATGCAGACAGTACATTCATACACATAAAAAATAAAATTTAAAAAATATATAAAAAAGTAATAAATAAAATAGTAAAAACCAAACAAACCACATAAAACCCAGGACAAAAAAAAAATCAACTATTTACTGGGGTAGAAAAAAAAAGTTTTACAACCCAAATTCTCAGTTCTAATGTTCAATGTTTTAAAAAAACTGAAAAGAAGCCGGGCATGGTGGCGCATGCCTTTAATCCTAGCACTTGGGAGGCAGAGGCAGGCGGATCTTTGTGAGTTCAAGGTCAGCCTGGTCTACAGAGTGAGTTCCAGGACAGCTGGGGCTACAGAAAGACCCTGTCTCGAAAAGACAAAAAAATAAATAAATAAATAAAAACTGAAAAGAACTGGGTGTGGTGGCGCACGCCTTTAATCCTAGCACTCGAGAGGCAGAGGCAGGCGGATTTTTGTGAGTTCAAGGCCAGCCTGGTCTACAGAGTGAGTTCCAGGACAGCTGGGGCTACAGGGAGACCCTGTCTCAAAAAGACCAAAATAAACAAAAAAATAATAATAAAAATAAAATAAAATAAAATAAAAATAAAAAACTGAAAAGCATGTAATGTGGAAATACATAGCAATAAACTATTTATAATGTTTTAAAGGTTCTAAATTTTTCATGTCCTCCACATTTATATGAAAAAAAGTAAATGCAGAGGCAGGCAGATCTTTGTGATTTCAAGGCCAGCCTGGTCTACAGAGTGAGTTCCAGGACAGCTGGGGCTACAGGGAGACCCTGTCTCAAAAAGATTAAAAAAAGTAAAAAATAAAAAATAAAAAGTAAATTACTTAGGTTACACAAACCTAAAATATTTATTAAAACTATAGTCAATAATTTAGAAATATTTATGATGTACATCACTTTCTGCAAAGAATAAAAAACTGGAGCTTCTCCTTGTATTTGTATTTAAAACAAATTCTTATTAAGTCTGCTAAGAAGAAAATAAAGGAACAAGTTTCAGGTCAAGGAAAAGAAACCAATGTTGTCTGATATCTCTTCCCTATCTGCAGAGGGCCCATCTAATCTGCACTAACAGCACATGGTCAGCTTGGCAGGGAAGGCCTCTCTAGCTTTGGTGGGTGGCCAAGGTCAATTCTAACATAAAGCAACTGGAAGCCCAATATGACTATACAAATCACATCTTGCACTTAGGAGGCAGAAGCAGGTGGATCTCTGTGAAGTCAAGGCCAACCTGTTCTCCATAGTGAGTTCCGGGCCAGCTGGGGCTACAGGGAAACCCTTTCTCAAAAACAAAACAAAACAATAAACAAACAAAAACCAAATTACACCCTCCAACTCATCTATTATGGGTTAAAGTTGGTATTCCTGCTTCCTATATTGCTATCTTCAATTGGTTCCAAGTTTCTTTTCTCTCTCTCTCTTTTTTTTTTTTTTCCTTCAGTCTTTTATGAGACAGTGTCTCCCTGTAACTCCAGCTGGCCTGGAACTTGCTATGCAGACCAGGCTGTCCTTGAACTCACTGAGATCTGCATGCCTTTGCTGCCTAAGTGCTCTGGATCAAAGGCATGTGCCATCATGCCCAGCTTGGTTCCAATTTTCTAAGGCAAAAAGAACTTCTATTTATTGATCTCTAAAAAAACCTGAATATAGTACAACAATTTTAAAACAACTGGTTCATTTTCCAAATATTAATATGAAATAATCTCCAGCATACCATGAAATAACAAAAACAATGTACAGCATATACCATTGTGTTAAACACAGACTTATACATGTACATCTATGAACAACACTGGGAACATATGCATGAAACTAGAGACTTATTTTCCCTGGTTTTTATACCATGTATACATTTCCTATTCAAATAATAACTTAAAAGAATACAATGCAAAAATGGTAAGAGAAAATGGAAGAGGAAAAAGTTCTAGATAAATAGACCAGCCTGGCATGGAACTTACAGTTAATCTCCTGCTTCTGCCTACCAAGAATTGGAATTATAAGCATGTGCTACCATGTCAAACTAAATGGTTTTTGAAGTCTGCTTTCTTCTAATCTCTAAACATTATACATCACCTATAAAACCATTGTTTAATATAAAGAACCTGGAAAAATTATTCATTCATAATAAAGTGGCACATGTCTTTAGTCGCAGGGCTTGGAAGGCAGAGGCAGGCTGTTCTCTGTGAGATTGAGGCAGCCTGGTAAGTTTTTATATTTTGAAAAATAATAAATTTATTTTTGTTCTTTGTCTTTTGAGACAGGGTCTTCCTATAGCCCCAGCTGGCCTGGAACTCACTATGGAGACCAGGCTGGCCCGGAACTCACAGAGATCCGCCTGCTTCTGCCTCCCAAATACTGGGATTTAAGTCATACACAACAATGCCCAGCTAAAAAGTTTATATTTTTAAAAAATGTACCATATACAACTTCATGGATTAACACAAGGGCACATATTGACAAATACCTGTTCTATCTGTATTCCATAACCTTTAAATCCTGCATTATCCCACGAAGTGTTTCGATATATGTCATCAACTCGGTCAATTAGTTCTATCTGTATACACAAAAGAAGACATGTAGATCTTTACCACTTTGCAACATAATATACAGAACCAAAATATCAAGTATCAGGCTTTTTAAGAACTGCCATTCCAGCCAAGCATGGAGGCACATGCCTTTAATCCCAACACTCAGGAGGCAGAGGCAGACGGATCTCTGTGAGTTCCAGGCTGGCTGGGGTTATAAGGAGACCCTTATAAATGCCATTGCCATTCCAGTTAACTATGAAAACTGAAAAGCCATTTGAGTTACCAAAACACATTCCATTCAAAGCCTATCTTCAATGTGCCCTCTGAACAGGTAAAATGGTGGTGATAACTACTTTTTCTTCCCCCTTTTCTCATTTTTCTTGTGTGACTCATGCTGGGCATCATCCTTACTTGTTCTTCCACCTTTTTCATTGAAGCAGGGTGCTTCAAACACAGAGCTTAGCGATACTGCTAGTTCACTAGCCAGCTTCCGCTGGAGATCCCATCTCTGCCTTCAAAGGCTGGAAATACACGCGGGCCGACACACCTACTCAGAATTTATGTGAATTTCTGTTATCTCTGAGCCATCTCCCCAGCTCTAGAAACCTGCTACTTCTATTCTCTCAAGGTTCTGTAGTAAGAAAAAGAGGGCCAGAGGAAGGAAGCACACTACTGCCACCATCCCTCCTTTCCACCTCTGATTTAGGAAGGCTGGGCACAGAGGCACAGCGTATCCATACATGCAAAAGAACAAAAATGCCTATTACTGATCTTTCCTCAAAGAGAATAATATTCATCTGTTCAAAAAATAGGTTGACAGCTGGAGAGATGGCTCAGCGGTTAAGAACACTGGCTGTTCTCACAGAGGACCTGGGTTCAATTCCCAGCACCCACATGGCACCCATCTGTAACTCTAGTTCCAGGGGATCCAATAACTTCTTCTGACATCGGTGCACTTACACACACGCAGGCAATATAATCATACACAAAATTAAAAAATAAAATATTTTTTTTTAAATGGGTTGATGCCAGGCATGGTGGCACATGCCCATAATCCCAGCACTAGGGAGACTAGGGAGGCAGAGGCAGGCAGATCTCTGAGTTCAAGGCCAGCAAGTTCTAGGCCAGCCAAGGCTACAGAAAAACCTGCTTCAAAAAAAAAAGGGGGGGGGTTGACAAGGTTTGTTCAAGGTCTAAAGCAGTGAAGTACATTATAGGTCTAAGATGCTATTCTTTGCTTTAAGCTCTAAGAAGTGTAAATTTTGAATACTTATATTCATGGTCTATTATACAAAATAGTAAAAAAGGAGCCCTTTAATACAAAAACCCAGATTATGATTTTTTTTCAAGAATCTCCCTTGCTTAGGAACAAGAATTACAATGACTCCCACTATTCTAATAAATTCACCCACATGACAGAAAGCAGGAAAGCAGGGTGAGGGGCTATGAATAAAACAGAGAATGGAATAGGCAAGGCAACGAGAAAGACATCTCTGC
Source organism: Rhizomys pruinosus (assembly GCA_009823505.1). Taxonomy (NCBI): domain Eukaryota; kingdom Metazoa; phylum Chordata; class Mammalia; order Rodentia; family Spalacidae; genus Rhizomys; species Rhizomys pruinosus. The sequence continues at coordinate 2,838,724 of VZQC01009282.1, read as the reverse complement.
TGCATGAGGCTGCTGCTGCATGAATAGCTGCATTCTCTTATTCTCTCAATGACAACATTTACATCACTGCCAAGTTACCATGAGGAATGAGGTCATACTTGGGGGGAGGGGAGCTTGATGAAAAATTATTTCCCTGACTAAAAAATTTTAATAGCTGATGCTTTAAAGTCCCATGTCAGGTTAGGGATATAGCTCAGTAGAAGGGCCTTGCTTAACATGCAAGAGGGAGGATAAGCATAATTTACCAAAATATATTTGATCTCCAGCACTGAAAAAAGTAAATAATTTTTAAATTCTGAGACATAAATCTATGCATGTGATACTGACATTTGTAAGAAGCTCACTACTATAATGATTATGAATTTTCCCTCATTTTGATGTACATAAAAGTCTAATGCACAGAAAATAGTAACCTAAAAGTAAAATGAATTGTCATTAATTTGAAGTTTAGTTTCAATACAGTAATGTAAGAACTGCAGAGAATTGCCTACAAAATAATTGAAAGGAAATAACACTATCTGGGAACAGGCCTCGTTTCTCTAAGTGGTAAATTACAGCAGCCTTCTCTGCCTGAAATTTACTCATGCATATAAATTATCTGTCTAATTACCTTATGCAACATCAAATACTTACTAAGTAATTGGTAGTGGTGCTCTCTTCCCCTCGGCCCATGTATTTATAAAAGCGATGATCTGCTACCACCAGTAATTTACACGTATTCTTCATAGGATTTGGCTCAGCTCTTCTCTTCACCCGATGAACAAACTCTAATATGAATTTGTATGCACTATTAAAATTCATCAAAACAAGGAGGGTTTTTTATAGTAACATTTTAAATCTAGTGTTTCTGCAACAAACATTTAATCTCAGTATCCTTAAAGGTATCTTTTTCTTTTTCAGGAAAGGAAAATTGAGACAAGGTATCATTCAGCCTTGGCTGACCTCTAACTTTTTATGTGGCCAAGGATAACCTTGGACTCCTGATCCTCCTGCCTCCACCTCCCAGGTGCTGGGATTAGAGGCACATACTAGCACATCTGGCTCCTTAATGGTATCTTGAGTTAAAAAAAAATTTTTGGCTGGGCGTGGTGGCTCCCCCCTTTAATCCTAGCACTTGGGGGGCAGAGGCAGGCGGATCTTTGCTGAGTTCAAGGCCAGCCTGGTCTACAGAGTGAGTTCCAGGCCAGCTGGGGCTACAGGAGACCCTGTCTTGAAAAGACCAAAAACAAAACAAAACAAAACAAAAAAAATTGGGGGGCTGGAGACATGGCTCAGTGGTTAAGAGAACTGGCTGTTCTTACAAAAGACCCAGGCTCAAATCCCGGCACCCATATGGCAGATAACAACCATCCATAACTCCAGTTCCAGGGAATCTGATGCCTTCTTCTAACCTCCACGGGCACTGGACTACATGCACTTATTCACATGCAGGCATAACATTCATAAAATAAAATCAATCAAAAAATTTTTTTAATCTGGAGGAAGACAGAAAAGCAAAAAGTAGTACAAAGATTTAAAATTGTAGAGTTCAAAACCAAGAGGTTTTGAACATGCAAGGCTCACCACCCCAAAAAGAAAAAATTTAAGTAGATATTATATGATAAAATAATTATCTATTACTAGGTTAGGACTCCACCAGTCATTTTCTTCTAGGATTCCATGAATTAATCAGAGTAACAGCAAAAATATCAGGTAATCAATCATACAATAAAACTTAAGTAATCCAGGCATGGTAACACAGTTATACTCCCAGCACTCAGGAGGCTGAGGATGGAGAGTTGAAGGCCATCTTGGGCTATATAACTGAGACTCTGTCTCAAACAAAAAAGTAGCAATTCCAAGGATTTGGAGGTGCTGCTAAAATCATCAGTGCTAAGATGAAACCTTCATGCCTCTTACAAACAGGCCTATCTAATGTCTACCCCCATGCCCAGAAGCAAAGGCGTATTTATGGAATATGCAGAAGTATACATATCCACCTAAATGAATACTTATACACATGTACATATAGAAAAATATCCATGTGCATATATATGTGGCTCTGTTTGTCAGTTTGGGGTGCCTCACTAACCCAGGTAGAAGAAAAATCATCAGTACATTTTTTTTAATGAAACTGGATGCACACATAGTGACATGTGTCCCAAAGTTGAAAACTTCTTTGTATATTAAATAGTATAAAGCTTTCTTGATATACAATTAATCTCTCACAAGCTCTAAGGGTTACCTTTCTGTTTGTTTTGCTTTTTTGAGACAGGGATTCACTGTACAGCCCAAGCTGACCTGGAACTCAGAGGTCCACCTGCTTTTGCCAACCAAGTGCTAGATTTAAAGATGTGTGCATCACACCCTGCAAGACTAGTTTTCAAAGATACTGTTTTAGAATTCTTTTCAAATTTTTTTTTTTTAATTTATTTCTGTATGTGTATGAATGTACTGTCTGCATGCAAGTTTGTGCACCCGTGTCGTGCAATGCTGCAGAGGTCAGAAGAGGGTGTCAGATTCCTCTGGAACTGGAGTTCTCCTGGAATTGGAATAAAGAGCTGCAAATAAAGAATTTTCCCTTACATCATTCCACTGCCTCTTCCCTTAGTCTCTTTTAAGACCAATTACTGTTGCTCCCATTATTTTCCAATATTTTCAACAATAACATTATAGAAAAAGAATTAAGAATTTCTGTGACAAAATTCTGTGACAAAATGATAATCATGCTATTTTTATCAATTAACAAACACTACTGCTGCAGACAGTTGTACTGTAGTCTGTCATTTCCTTTTTTTAAAATTAAAAAAAAATTTTTAATTTATTTTCACGTGTATGAATGTACTGTCTGCATGTAGGTTTGTGCACCCATGTAGTGCAATGCTGTGGAGGTCAGAAGAGGGTGTTGGATTCCCCTGGAACTGGAGTTAAAGACGGTTCTTAGCCGCCATGTGGGTGCTGGGGATCGAACCCGGGTCCTCTGCAAGAGCAGCCGGCGTTCTTAAACCACTAGGCCATCTCTCCAGCCCTGTAGTCTGTCATTTCTAAAAGATACTTTTGAAGTTTTACCTTCAGGTGGCTTTCTGTCCATGAGCCCCTCAGGAAGCAACTCTTCATTGTCTGATTTTATGTAACCACACACTTTTGGAGACTGCAACCGTGAAACATTCTTGATATCCTCAGACTTATAAACTAACACTCTTTTGTCTTTAGTATCATTAACAAACCTCCAAAGTGGCTAAAACAGAAAACATTAGGATGAAATGTAAAATTCTTACAACAGTCTTTTGCTTGTTCTTAGACAATATATTTGTTAGAAATAAACCATTTCTGCTGGGCGTGGTGGTGCACACCTTTAATCCTAGCACTCGGGAGGCAGAGGCAGGCAGATCTTTGTGAGTTCAAGACCAGCCTGATCTACAGAGTGAGTTCTAGCACACCTGGGGCTACAGGGGGTCACCCTGTTTGGAAAAAGCCAAAAAAAGAAAGAAAGAAATAATTTGTTTTTATCATATGCAGTTTCTTTCTATATAAAAACAGAGCTTGTGAGAGATTAGTTGTGTAGCAAGAAAGCTGTATACTGTTTTTTTTTTTTTTTAATTTTATTTATTTCTGTATGTGTATGAATGTACTGTCTGCATGTAGGTTTGTGCACCAGTCGTTTCAATGCCGCCTGGGTCAAGCCCGCGGAGGTCAAAGAGGGTCTCGGATTCCCCTGGAACTGGGGTTCCCTGGAATTGGAGTTACAGCGGTTCTCAGCCGCCATATATGGGGTGCTGGGGATCGAACCCGGTCCGCCTGCAGAGCAGTGGGGATGCTCCGTAACCGCTAGGCTATCCTCTCCAGCCCTGTTAAAAAAACTGTTTAAATACAAAGAGGTGGGGCGGAGAGATATGGCCTAGCGTTAAGAGCACCGATGTCTTAGCAGAGATCCCAGGTTTCGATCCCCCACCCACATGACACCCTATTCTGACCTCGCGGCATTGCAACAACATGGTGCACAACCTACATGCAGACAGTACATACATACACATATAAAATAAAAAAAAAAAAAATTGGGCTGGAGAGAGGGCCTAGCGATTAAGAGCACCGAACACTCTTACAGAGGACACGGTTCGATCCCCAGCACCCACATGGCAGCCGAGAACTGTCCAAAACTCCAAAACTGTCCAATTCCAGGAGAACTCCTGTTCCGGGGAATCCAACACCTCTTCACTTCCACAGCATTGGCATTGCACGACACGGGGCACAAACTTGCAATGCAGACAGTACAGTCATACATACCAGTACAGAAATAAATAAAATAAATAAATAAATAAATAAAATTTAAAAAAAATACAAAGAGGTTGTCAACCCTGGGACATATTACGGGTCATTTAAAAACCATACAGCCATTACGGAGAGGTTCTGTCCTTCATAAATTATTACCATTCCATGTGTATTTAAAGAAAGCAATACTCTGCAGAACTTAGGAAGAAGAAAAAAACCACCTATCCTTTTCCACGAATTCATTTAAAACGTGTATATAACTGTTGCTCGTTCTGGCACTGTTACAAGGTGATGGTGACACTGCAATAAAATGGGCATTTCTGTGCATCGATATTTTCACTGGCTTTTCTTTTTTTTTTTTCGATCATTTTGAGACAGGGTCTCCGGTAGCCCGCCAGCTGTCCTGGGGCTCACCCTTTAGACCAGGCCTGGCTTGAACTCACAAAGATCCACCTGCCTCTGGCCCATCCAATGCTAGGATTAAAGGCGTGCTCCAACACACCCAGCCATCACTGCCTGTCTTGTTACAATCAGCCATAGCCAGGAGTGGTGGCACATGCACTTAATCCCACACTCGGGAGGCAGAGGCCAGGCTGATCTTCCGTAGCTGGTCGACAGAGCAGCTCACAGGCCTGTCTGTGTGTGTGTGTGGAGAACCTGTCTAAAAAAAAAAGACAAAAAAAAAAAAAAAATCAGCATCGAATATCTTTTTACCATGCTAGATTTTATATACAGGAAAAAAGCTTTTATAAGAGGTGGCTGAAACCATCTAATGATATGCTTAATCCTTCTATTAGCTTTTGGAAAAGCAATTTGGACTTTTTTTTTTATCCAAATCTGCAACTTCAATGCTTAGCATCACAAAAATAACAATTTTTTAAAAAGTCTGTATTTATAATGTTGCTAGGCCACAGTAAATGATAGCTTGTGCTCCAAAGTTTACTCAAGTCAAGAAGGTATTTCCATTTTTATAAAACAATGTTTTCTGCTGGGGATGGTAGCACACACCTATAATCCTAGCACTCGGGAGGCAGAGGCAGGCAGATCTCTGTGAGTTCAAAGCCACCCTTATCTATATAGCAAGTTCCAAGCCGGCTGGGGCTAAAGGGAGACACTGCCTCAAAAAAGACCAAACAACAACAAAAACAGAACAAAAGAAAACAAAACAATGTTTTCTATAAATACACTGGTCTCAGCTGTAGAGAATGGAAAAAAAAAAGTTATAGGTGTATACAATTCTCCATCAAGAAAATGAAAACAGAGGCTGGAGAGATGCTCAGTGATTATAAGCACTTGCTACTCTTCCAGAGGACCCAGACCCAGGCTCAGGTCCCACATGGTGGCTCAGAACCAACTATAATTCTAGTTCCAGGGAATGTGACACTCTCTTCTGGCCTCTGTAGATATTAGGAACACATGTTATGCATATACACACATTCATACACATAAAAATAAGTACATCTTAAAAAACCACAGACTGGTCATCTAGCACAATCCAATTAAATACATGCACCCCAAAGTGTGTCCAAAGCTGTTTATTCTAGAACTATTATTTTTATTTTATTTTGTATGTGTATGAATGTACTGTCTGCATGCAGGTTGGTGCACCCATGTCGTGCAATGCTGCAGAGGTCAGAAGAGGGTGTCGTATTTCCCTGGAACTGGAGTTAAAGACGGTTCTTAGCCGCCATGTGGGTGCTAGGAATTGAACCCAGGTCCTCTGCAAGAGCAGTCAGTGCTCTTAACCACTGAGCGATCTCTCTAGCCCCTATTCTAGAAATTTTTATTTCAAGTATCTTAAAAACAAAAACTGATCTAGAAAGAACTAGACAAATATCCTCAAACTATATGGGCTGGTGTGCGTCTCAATGGTAAAGCACTCAAGTTTGTATGCAGAGGCTCTGAGTTCTATCACTAGCATAGCAAAACTAAGCCAGGGATGGTGGCCACAGGCCATAATTGCAACACTCAGGATTATTCATTTAAGTTTTTTTTGGTTTTAGGGGTTTTTTTTTGTTTTCTTGTTTTTGGTCTTTTTGAGACAGGGTCTCCCTGCAACCTCAGCTGATCTGGAACTCACTATGTAGATCAGGCTGGCCTTGAACACACAGAGATTCACCTGCCTCTGCATCCCACGTGCTGGGACTAAAGGCATGTGCCACATAAGTTTTTAAAGACATCCAGGCTCTCCCTATATAGCCCAAGCTGGCCTTGAAATCATGGCAATCCTCCTTCCTCAGCCTTCCAAGTGGTGGGATTACAAGTGTGAGCAACCATACCCAGTTTGCCTTCGAATCTTAAACACTCAAGAAGCTTTATAAAATTAAGAGAGATGAGGTACTGAAAAAAAAAAAAAAAAACTTCACAAGAAGGAAGAAAAGAAGGACAGACAGACCTATCAGGGGTTTAATTTGTGTGATTACCCTATGCAATATCAAATACTTACTAAGTAGTTGGTAGCGGTGCTCTTCTCCTCTTGGCCCATTAGCCAGGCAAAGGCTAGCTTGGAGTATCCTGTCTCAACTACCTACCCACAAATAAAAAAAAATAAAAAACTTCTCACATGTAAACTTACCTCTATGTTATATTCTGCATCATCTGTATTGATTCTTATTGTAACATCATCATCTCCTATATGGGCTAGAACCTTAGAGTCAGGCTCACCTTGAGGAAAAAAGGATATTTTTATTATAAAAAATACTTTTTTTAATCATCAGATGTAGTGGCTCATGTCTTGAGTCCCAGCATTTGAGAGGCAGAAGGAAGTGGATGTCTGTGAAACTGAGGCTAGCCTGGTCTATACAGTGAGCTCTCAGTCAGCTAGGACTAAACAGTGAGACCCTGTTTTTTTTTTTTAAAAAAAAAAAAAAAAGGCTGGAGAAATGGCTCAGTGGTTAAGAACAGTTGCTGTTCTTCTTGAAGACCTGGGGGGTTTGATTCCCAGCACTCACATGGCGACCAACAACAGACTATAGCTCCAATTCCAGACAATCCAACACCCTCTTCTGGCTTCTGTGAAGCATAGCATGCATGTGATGCACTTACATACATGTGAGGCCAGAAGAGCATGTCAGATCTCTTCAAAGATTAGGAGGTGCTCTTACCCACTGAGCCATCTCTCTAGCCCTGTAGTAATATTTTACTAAGTACTCAGAGCAGGTTTTTTTTTCTAAAGGAGGGGGGAGGGCAACATGCAAAACACTCATACATGCAAAATAAAATAAATAAAATACTGTAAACAACAACAACAATAAAAAATTTTAGGAGGGTCAGCAAGATGAGTCAGCAGTGAAAGCCACTGTAGCAAAGCCCAATGACTTCACCTGAATCCCCAGGACCCACATGGGGACTCCTGAAAGTTGTCCTCTGACTTCCACATGTATAATACTTATGCAAGCATGAACACACACAAATGAATAAATAAAAAATTTAGCCGGACAGGTGGAGCTCTGTGAGTTCAAGGCCAGCGTGAGTTCCATACCAGCTGGTGCAACAGGGAGACTTTGTTTCAAAAAGACCAAATAATAATAATAATAATAATAATAATAATAATAATACCAGCTGGGGCTATAGGGACATCCTGTTTCAAAAAGACCAAATGGTAATAATAATAATAATATCAAATAATAAACCATTCATTGTTGACAGTAAATATCAAGCAAATCCTTCATTAGATTAGAATTAACCTTGGGAGTCTGAGAGCTCTGCCAATGAGACACAAAAGCCCCTGCAAAAAGCTCCACAATTCTTAATCTTACCTGAGAAGCAAACTCAAGTAATCTGAAACCCAATTCATTAAAACAAAAAAAAAAAAACCTTATAGATCTTCTTCTGCTAAATTTACCTGAATTTGGTTAGGAAATTAGAGCACTCAGGAGGCTGAGGCAGGAAGGATTTTCATGAACTATAGGCCAGCCTGGGCTACACAGTGAGACCCTGTCCCAAAAAAGAACTAAGAAGCCAGGAAGCACAATTTAGAACATATAGGTCTTTAGATCAAACAGTAATTGGATTGCCTAATTCTTTTTTTTTTTTTTTTGGTATTTTTGAGACAGGGTCTCCCTTTAGTCCCAGCTGGCCTGGAGCTCACTCTGTAGACGAGGCTGGCCTTGAACTCAGAGAGATCCACCAGCCTGTGTCTCCCAAGTGCTAGGATTAAAGGGGTGCACCACCACGCTCGACCTGGATTGTCTAATTCTTATTGCAGAAAAGGGTAAAAGTAAACCTCAGCCACATGTGGTATAACATACTGAGAGTTTGAGGCTAGCCTGGGTTACTTAGGAGAGAGGGAGGGAAGCAAAAAGGGAGCAAGAGATGCTAAAGAATTAGTATGACATACTAGATGATACCTATTTTCCCCTGTTAGAATGGTTCTGCTTCCAAACTTATATAACTCAAATAAAATCATATAGCAAACTCTGACACATCTTTCCCCACCAGAAAAAAGACCACAATTAAGTCAGATGTGGAGACCTATTATGATCTGAATGTGAAGATGTTCCCTAAAAATTAAAACTTTAGTGGCCAGTTCAGTTTTTTTTGTTTTGTTTTGTTCTTTTTGAGATAGGGTCTCCCTGTAGTCCCAGCAGCCTGAAACTCGCTCTGTAGACCAGGCTGGCCTTAAACTCACAGAGATCCGCCTGCCTCTGCCTCCCAAGTGCTAGGATTAAAGGTGTGCCACCATGCCCAGATGTATCTTTTTTTTGGGGCCAGTTCAGTTTTAAGAGGTGATTGGACCATGTGGATTCTAACTTCATCAAGGCATTAACCCACCCATAAATGACTAAATGGAAGTGACTAATAAGGAAGTGGGGTCCAACTGGAGAAAGTAGGTCACTGGGGTCATGCCTTTCTCTTCTCAGGTGCTTCCTGGCCACCATAAGGTAAACAACCTCCTCCACTATAGGTTTTCTGTCACCAAGATGTACTGGCTTACTTCAGACCCAAAGCAAAGGAGTCAGTGCACCATGGACCTCTAAACCATGAGCTAACATAAAGCTTTCTTCTTCTTTTATTTATGTCAGGCATTCTGTCACAACAAAGAGTGACTGGCAAAAAACACAACTACTTAGAAACAGGGCAAATATAAGCTCCATACTAACCAACCACGTGTCCGCTGAAGAAATCCTGCCACTTCACAGTGTACTCGCTTTCATCTTTACCATCCACCACCACAACTTTGAAATTTTGTGAAAAGCGTTCAGAACTTGATGTCAGGTATAATTTAAAATGCCTGAAGAGAGAATGCATTCACAGTTAAAGACAGAAAATAGGGAACTAATTTTTAGTTCATTAAACTTTTTAAAATCTAGAAATGATGACAGAAATAAATACCTACCCACGTTATAATAATTTTTTTCTTTTTGGTCTTTTGAGTCAGGGTCTCCCTGCAGCCCCAGCTATCCTGGAACTTGCTATGTAGATCAGGCTGGCCTTGAACTCAGAGATCTGCCTCCCTCTGCCTCCCAAGTACTGGGATCAAAGTGTGAGCCACCATGCTCAGCATAATTAATAATTTTTTTTTTTTTGTCTTTTCGAGACAGGGTCTCCCTATAGCCCCAGCTGTCCTGGAACTCGCTCTGAAGATCAGGCTGGCCTTGAACTCACAAAGATCCACCTGCCTCTGCCTCCCAAGTGCTAGGATTAAAGGTGTGCACCACCACGCCCGGCTGATATCTAATAATTTTTAAAAGATAACTAATAATTTTTAAAAGACTTATTATGCATGTTTTTGTGAGGGGAAAGAGAGAAACTCTGTTTGTGTGTGTGTGTGTGTGTGTGTGTGTGTGTGAATGTGTGTGTGAAGGTGTGCGTGCGTGCATGTGCATGCTCACAGATGTCCATGGAGGCCAAAAGTACATGTCATATCCCTTGAAAGATTAGGAGGTACTCTTACCCACTGAGCCATGTCTCCAGCCCTGTCAGTAATATTTTACTAGGTACTTAAGAGCAGTTGTTTATTTGGGGGGGGGGGCACAGCAAGATGGCTTACAAGTAAAATGTGCTTGCTTCCAAGCATACTCTGACTTCCTCAGGCATGCCACGGCCCATTCATCCACATCCACACTCACACATAAATAAATAAATAAATTATGAGGGAGAGAAGGAGGGAGGGAATGACTATTAGGGGAATAAGGGCTAAAAGCTTATGAATTATCTTTCACGGAAGCTGATTAATAAGGAAACACACAAGTGGGCAGTTGAAGAGCTGAAGTTGGGAGTCCTGTGTATCTCAGAAATAAACTATTAAAGACTATATTATACACCATTAAACAACTACCTGCTTTGAGATAATCTGTATTTCCATTTCAAAAGCTGAGGCACAGAAGTTAACTATACACTCAAGTTTACACAGCAACTGAATTTGGTTTGCTTAAAGATCAAGGGATTTTACTCCATTACTTCTAGTAATGAAACAGAGCATCCTATTGAAGAATCTTTATTCTGAAAATGTAACAAATTGCTGTTTCTATATTTAAAAGCACTCATACTTTTTCCCTCCTCAAAAGAACTTATCTTGAAAAAAAAGCCATAATTACTAGTAGGGAAATAAATGCCAATCTTCTAAATGCAGACCTAAAAACATAAATTCTTGTTTTTTACATGGCTTTTTTTTTTTTTTTTTTTGGTTTTCTAGGCATTTTTATTCTGACATAAAAACTGGGAGTGGTGAGCCAGATTTTTTTTTTAATATTATTTTTGTGTGTATGAGTGCATTGCCCATATGTATATAAGTGCACATGTGCCATGCAATGCCCATGGAGGTCAGAAGAGGGCATCAGATTCCTCTGGAACTGGAGTTACACACTGTTGCTATGTGGGTGCTGGGAATCGAACCCGGGTCCTCTGCAAGAGCAGTCAGTGCTCTCAACCGCTAGGCTATCTCTCCAGCCCCTCACAGAGCCCTTTCAATGTGCTCATTAACACTGAAGGCAAAGAGGTACACTATTCATCTCAGCCATAGGAACAAATTTTGACAGCTATGGTGTTGAAAATTCGAAATGTTACTATGCTACTTATGAGTCTGTATAAATCTTTCAACTGCCAAGAAGGAATCCAGACTGGGAGTGTCTCCATGGCAACAAATATTTTTAACTTTTTGAGTATAACAAAGCTATTTTAGTTTTGCTTGCATGCTTTTTAACGGTCAGAGAAAGAGACAATGCATTATTTCATAAAACCTTGGGACATTTCGTCTAATATCTAAAAAAGTGTCTTCCTATATATTATCATTAATTTTTCCCCTTCAACTATGTTGACAACTTTGAAAAGCATCCTTATTATTTAATTTTAAAGCTGTCCATGAATCATAATATTATCTTTAATGTTCTTTCTGGGAAAGTCATATTCTGAATTTTCTACATTAAGAATCTACTGTTGGGGCTAGGGCAGATGACTCAGTGAGTAAAGTACTTGTTATGTGAGCCTGAGTTAGAATCCAGAACACAAAGTAGAAGGCTAAACATGTAGAAAATAAGAGACTACAGTGTGTGTGTCCCTGGTGGATAGGGCTTCTATAGTAAACCTCTGCCACCCTGGGCTCAGGGACCACTATGAAAGAGGGGGACAAGCCGGGCGCATGCCTTTAATCCTAGCACCAGGCTGGCCTTGAACTCACAAAGATCTGCCTGCCTCTGCTTTCTGAGTGCTGGGATTAAAGGCAAAAAGCACATACATATATATATATATATACATATATATATATATAGCATTTTTTTATTTTTAAGTGGGAGACAAGGACCATACTCCAGGGTGTCCTCTGACCTCTATACACCTGCTGTGGCATTCGAGCACCAGCATTCACACATATGAGAACACATACAATCAAGACACACACACACAATCTTTTTAATAATTAATAAAAATAAAGACCAAAGCCAGGCATGGTGGTACACACCTTTAATCCCAGCACTCAGGAGGCAGAGGCAGGAAGACCTCTGTGAGATCAAGGCCAGCCTGGTCTACATAGTTATTTCCAGGCCACCTGGGGATATAAGGAAGACCCTGTCTCAAAGAATAAGAACAAAAAGACCAAGTAATGGTAAAATTTATTATCTTTTTAATTTTTCCAATCTTAGCTTTGAATTATAAAACCTCCAAACAGGATGTCAGTTAAAAATTACCTTACTTTATTCTCCCAAACTATATGAAGTTATTTACTTAGAGACTTGTCTTTCTGATTCTCAAAAATTTACATTAATAACAGACCAGTGCTAACCAGTCTGCACTAACATTAGTTTCCTATCTCTTTTCAACAAGCCATTTTGTGGAACATATTGCTTTCATTTCTTTATCAGTTTACTCACCCTCAATCTGAGGAAAAACATTTAACTTTTTGAAAAACTAATTGGGGGGTGGTGGGCAGAAGAGGTGGCTCAGTAGTTAGAAATGTGTACTGCACTTGCAGAAGATCCTGGTTCAGGTCCCAGCACCCATGTCAGGTTCACCAACTGCCTCTAACTCCAGCTCCAGGAGATCCTGCATTCATATTCACAGATAAATATAGACACATAATTTAAAATAAAACAAATCTTTTTTTAAAAAATCTGGTATTGGGCTGGAGAGACAGCTTAGTGGTTAAGAGCAACGACAGCTCTTGCAGAGGACCCGGGTTCGATCCCCAGCACCCACATGGTGGCTAAGAACCATCTTTAACTCCAGTTCCAAGGGAATCCGACACCCTTTTCTGACCTCTGTGGCCCTGCACAACACGGGTGCACCAACCTACATGCAGACAGTACACTCATAAATGTAAAAAATAATAAGCCGGGTATGGTGGCGCACGCCTTTAATCCTAGCACTTGGGAGGCAGAGGTAGGCGGATCTTTGTGAGTTCAAGGCCAGCCTGGTCTACAGAGTGAGTTCCAGGACAGCCGGGACTACAGGGAGACCCTGTCTCGAAAAGACCAAAAAAAAAAAAAAACAAAAAAATAACATAATAATAATAATAATAAGTAAAAAAATTTTTTAAATCTGGTAACACTATCAAGAAGAATCAAAATTTTTTGCAGCTTTTTCATTACTGCAGACTAGGTCTCTATCTGTGCCAAAGAAGAAATATAACTTAGAAGGTAATTTTTTTTTTTTATGTGTATGAATGTACTGGCTGGAGCCATCTCTCCAGAAGGTAATTTTTAAAACAAACTTCCTTTTCCAGAAAACTACCTCAACCCATGCTGGAATCTTTGGGTATTCATCCATGCTCTTCAGCCTCTATAGTCACATCCAAGTCTAATGTAATCATAGTTTAAATCATTTTTGTCTTCTACTACTACTTAAAAAATAAGTCTTCTCATTTTCTATCACTATAAGTAGCACTGGCTTCTGAAAGGCAAGGTTAGCCATCACACACACTGATCATTTCAACTACCCAGGATTATTTTCTAAGTGTTAGGTAACACAATATGATAGAAAAGAAAGAGTTTTGGATTTAGAATCTGAAAACCTTGGTTCATATTCTACCTCTACTTACTGTTTGACCTTGTCTTTAACCTCAGAATCAAACCATTCATCTGCATATTTAAAAAAAAAATCTAACTGAATAGTTTCAGGGTTAGATAAAATAAGTTGTTTTTGTTTTGTGGCTTTTTTTGGTGGGGGGGAGCGGATGTTGAGACAGGTCCCTGTATCCCCGGCTGGCCTAAAACTTGCTATATAGGTCAGGCTGGCTTCAAACTCACAGAGCTCCACCTGCCTCTGCCTCCCAAGTGCTAGGATTAAAAAGGCATGCACTACATGCCCAGCATGAAATAGTCTATTTTTTTTTTTTTTATTTCTGTATGTATATGAATGTACCGTCTGCATGAAGGTTTGTGCACCTGTGTCGTGCAATGCCGCGGAGGTCAGAAGAGGGTGTCAGATTCCCCTGGAACTGCAGTTCTCCTGGAATTGGAGTTTCAGACGGTTCTCCGCCGCCATGCTGGGTGCTAGGGATCAAACCCGGGTCCTCTGTAAGAGTGGTTGGTGCTCTTAACCACTAGGCCATCTCTCCAGCCCCGGAATAGCCTATTTTAAACCACATTGGGTATAAACACTTCTATAAGCCACTAGATACAATTCCTATTAAATAGTTAAGATTAAAACTGGGTAGGGGTGGAGAGATGGCTCCGTGGTTAAGAGCACTGACTGTTCTTGCAGAGGACCCAGGTTCAATTCCTAGCACCCACATGGCGGCTAAGAACCATCTTTAGTGCCAGACAGAGGCAGGTGGATCTCTGTGAGTTCAAGGCCAGCCTGGTCTACATAGCGAGTTCCAGGCCAGCTGGGACTACAGGGATACCCTGTCTGTCTGAAAAACACCAAAAAACAAAAACAAAAACAAAAATTAAAAAAAAACTGGGTAATATATAACAAACTTTGCTGATTCTTTACATGGGGAAAAATGGATATTCACATTTTCTTGATGAACCAAATGAAGAGAAACATGTAAAGCTAAGGAAGTACGTGACCTGATAATGGGTAAGGATTCTACAAGCACCTTTAAATATATAGTGAGAGAAGCTATGTTTTGTTATTTTATCTTCCTCCCATGCTGCTATTCACTTCTTGTTCCTTTCTCCCCTCCTGCCCCAAACATCCCCCAGGACTGCAGGAAGAACTAACTTTGGAGTCGTACCTGTGTGCAAACAACCATCTAGTCACAAATGAGCTTTGGGCACATGACCTAACTTTTATGAGCCATATATGTGCATACATGCATCTTCAGAAGGGGAACAGCTATGCAGAAAATGGTGAAAATCAGCGATAATCACAATAATCACATCAAGTGTTAACAGAGCAAATACTAGGAAGCACCTGATGACTGAAGCCATTATCACCCTGCTCAGATCCACTGCTAGCTGGAAGCTAGTAACAAGTACTGTGATACTTTACATAAAATCTAGTCAAAAAGGAGTCACACCAAAATAACATACAGATATGGCAACAGTTAGTTGTTGTTGTTGTTGTTGTTGTTTTTGTCTTTTCGAGACAGGGTCTCCCTGTAGCCCCAGCTGTCCTGGAACTCACTCTGTAGACCAGGCTGGCCTTGAACTCACAAATATCCACCTGCCGCTGCCTCCCAAGTGCTAGGATTAAAGGCGTGCACCACCACACCTGGCTACGGCAACAGTTAGGAAAAATAAAAGTAAAAAAAAATTTTTTGGCACAAAATATCAGTAACATGCAACAACAGACCAATTTCCTTAATCCACTAAGCAATACAATTCAGTAGCCAAAAGGACAAACCCAACAGAAAAATGGTCAAAACATGGGAAAAGGCAATTCACAGAAAAATAAATGAAAAGATGCTCAATTTCACAGAAAATGTAAATCAAAAGAACTATGAAATAACTTATCTTCTCAGAAACTAAAAATTAAGTACTGTAAAAACTAATATACTGGAAGGGGGCAGGTTGTAGCTCACCAGCACAAGGCCCTGGCTTCTCCAGCACCACATAAAACCAGCTGTGGTATCACATGCTTATAATCCTAGCACTTGAGAAGCAGAGGATCACTGCAAATTCAAGGACAGTCTGGTCTATGCAGTGAGTTCTAGATCAGCCAGGGTTACACAATAAGACCTTGTCTCAAATAAATATATAAATTAAATTAAATTAAAATACTGTATTTTTCAGGGCACAATGACAAGAAAAATTCTGTACATATTCAGTACATATGAAATTGTTTTCAAATATATTTGATCTGTGTTTAGTTGAATCCACCAATACAGAACTCATAGAGATGAATAAATCTATGTGCCAAAAAATATTTACTAAAAAGCCAGGTGTGGTGGTGCACACCTTTAATCCCAGCACTCAGGAGGCAGAGGCAGGTGGATCTCTGTGAGTTCAAGGCCAGACTGGTCTACATAGTGAGCTCTAGGCAACCTGAGACTAAAGGGAGACCCTGTCTCAAAAATACCCCCCCCCAAAAAAAAGCACTAAAATTTTTTAGAAGTTTACAAATAGAAAACTTCTGAGTCTGGGAAACATCAATGAGTTAGGAAATAAAAATATACCATACTCTGTAAGGCTTTCTGGGGAAGTATAGAGGCAGCAGTGCTAGTGATAGAGCACAGGACTGTGCATATGCTGGATAAGCACTCTACAACTAAGCTATACCCCATTACTTATGAGGTATTTGGGCTTTTAAATCAGGTGAACGTATTACTGAAACAGGCACTTAGGTATTTTTGCTAAAAAGCACCTTCTCCTCACTTGGGGCCACAAGTTACCCCATGTTTTCAGGAAGAACAACGTTTACAGGACAGACCCTTATCAGCTTAGATGAGGACATAATCCAGGAGAGTGAGGCTGCACTCTGGAACAGAGGTAATCATCCTGTAAGAATCATGCTGAATGCACTCAAGTGATGACAGCCAATAAGGACTTCTTTGGACCACCGTGCAGAACCAGAACCGAGACAATGACAGGACCACATCCTGACCAGGACTGCTTAATTATACATAGCTTTTGCCTCTTAAATCAGCTGTTTCTCTGCTTAAACTAAAAACTCAGACTAGTATCCTAAAAGACAGACTTGGGGGTGTCACTGAACCCTTTATTTGTTCCCTTCCTAATGTGACCACACTAAACAAATCACTTCTAATCAGTCTCTTTAACTGGAGTCCTGGGACAAAGGTACAGCCCAGCCTTTGGGGGATGTTGGGGATGGGGTTTGTGCCCTAAAAAACACTGGTAATGTTGTTTTTTTGTTTTGTTTTTTAATATGATAAAGTCCTAAACCATGAATTAAAAAATAATCAGCTCATTTATATTCTCCTATTGATCTTTTAAAATACTTTTAAATTCCTAAAGACTTTAGAATAAGGCTGCCATTACTGAACATACTTAAATCTTCATATTAAAATTGTTGCCCAAATAGACCATATTAATCAATCTATTTTATGAAGTAAGAAGAACTCAGACCAGAAATAACACTAACCTTTGGACCTAGCCTACCATATGGTGAGGGTCCTCAGCAAAACCTTTATCTCTAAACATTTATGTCTCCATATGTAAGATAAAGATAATGTTTAGAATATTGACAATGGTTCTACAATAGCACCCAAAATGTATATTATATGCATTCAATTAACCAAAAATTTTGTTAGAATTTCATAAACATACTGTAACCATCAGTAACTTTTGGGAAACCCGCTTACTTTAAAATATTTATCAGTATAGATTTTAGAACAGACATTATTAATTATACTTTATTAGAATGAAGTATAATTACATCAGTTACAAATCTTTAAGAAGTAATTTCCTAAGATTTCTGTAGATACCCTTTTAACTGCTTTTGACAAGCCAAGCCCCAACCCCTGCATTGCCCCAATAATATTCTATGTATAATTCTAATTACCTTTTCAAAGCTGAAAAAGTTAGTAGTGTTTCTAAGTGTGTCAAGGCCTGTAGATCCCTTTTCCTTACGGAGTGCTGCTGGATATTAGATAAAGAGAGGATATCGTAGTCTGAGAGCAAAGAATCAAGCTTCTCTGAAATAAAGGTAAAAAGATTATTAGTGGGCTGGAGAGATGGTACAGTGGTTAAGAGCACTTGTTGCACAATCGTGGCGACCTGAGCTCAGATTCTAGCACCCATATCAGGAAGCTTGTAAGTGCCTGTAACTCCAGGTCAAGGGATCAACACCCTCTTCTGGTCTCTGTAGGCACTGGTACATACATGTATGTAAGCACTAACATCACACACATATCACATACACACACACACACACACACGCATGCACAAATTTTTTAAATCTTAAAAAAAAAAAAGGTTAACACTTAAACCTATTAGTCAATTGTCAGATAATAAATTTGAGGTACCCAAATGCCCATCCACACAAATCAAATATTCTTATAAAAAATTTGAACCTGAACCTAATGAGGCTCTAAGTTCAAGTTCCTAGGACATAAAAAGATCAGATGCTGCCAATCTAAATAACAAGTGAAGGAAGCATTCAGCCACACCTAGAATATGAGAATTCCTGCAGAACAAATGACCTAGTTTCTCCAGGAAATAAATGGAATAGGAAAGAAGGGAGGGGCAAAGACCTAAGAGATTTAAGAATACAGCAAACAAGTGCAATGTAGGAATCTTTTTGGTCAAACAAGTTAGCAGTGGAAAGACATTTGAAATAACTGGAGAACTCTGACCATGGATACTAATAAAAGAATACCACAGTATATAACTTCAAGATAAAAGATATTTCTAGCTTGGGCATTTAAAATGTCTAAGATCAAGCCTGGTATGGAGACACATGTCTTTAATATTTGCACTTGGGGGACAGAGATAGACAGGTCTCTGTGAGTTCAAGGCCAGCCTTGTATACATAGTGAGTTCCAGCCCAGCTGGGGCTACAAGGAGACCCTGTCTCAAAAACACCAAAAATAAATAAAACGTCTAAGATCAGGGGCTGAAGAGATATCTCGGTGGGATTAAGAGTTCAGTTCCAGCACCCACATGGTGGCTACAACCAACCATCCCTAACTCCAACACCTTACAAAATAAGTGAAAAAAATTTTAATCTCTAAGATCAAAGTAGCTGACTTGACATTTTCTCCCCCCCCCCTTGGTATTTTTGAGACAGGGTCTCCCTATAGCCTCACCTGACCTGGAGCTCACTCTGTGGACCAGGCTGGCTTTGAACTCACAGAGATCCACCTGCCTCTGCCTCCTGAGTGCTAGGATTAAAGGCATGCGCCACCACACCTGGCTTAAAGACGGTTCTTGGCTACCATGTGGGTGCTGGTAATTGAACCAGGGTCCTCTGCAAGAGCAGTTGGCACTCTTAACAGCTGTGCCATCTCTCTAGCCCCAAGAAATTTAATTTTTAAAAGGCCTTTTTTTCCTTTAAATTCTATTTTTTAGTTTGTTGAGACAGGGTCCCACTATACAGCCCTACTGGCCTAGAACTCACATGCAGATCAGGCTGGTTGAACTCAAGAGATCCACCTGACACTTCCTTCCTAGTGCTGAAATTAAAAGTGTGTGCCACCATGTCTGCCTCAAAATGTTTTAACTTTAAAAAAATAGTTTTTAGAGGACAATGCGAGAACTCGAGTTTCTTTAAAAACTGTAAAAAAAAAAAAAACTACATGGATCTCTGTGAGATCAAGGCCAGCCTAGTTAATACAGTAAATTCCAGACCAGATACGGCTATGGGAAGACTGTCTTCAAAAGACAAAAACAGCGAGGTGTGGTGGTGCATGCCTTTAATCCCAGCTCTCAGGAGGCAGAGGCAGGTGGATCTCTGTGAGTTTAAGGCCAGCCTGGTCTACATAGTGAGTTCCAGGTCAGCTAGGGCTACAGGGAAACCCTGTCTCAAAAACAAACAAACAAACAAAAAGACAAAAACAAACAAAAGTCTTAAAGTAAGTGAGCTGACAGTCCTTTCCTTTCAACAAATACCAGTGCAGAAGCAATGGCACAGAGAATCATCATTCCAATGGATCCAGAATGTTCTCAGACACAGAGCAGCACATACCAATGCTTAAGATAGGACCTAAAGTACACTTAAACATTTTTAAAAGACTCATGCTATAAACATATATTGTATTTCATGCCAATCAAAAATTTAGAATAACTGTATTTTGAGGACAAGGCTGCACTACACAGCTATGCTAGCCAGGAACTCATGTCTCCCAAGTGCCAGGATTATAGGCATTTTTTTTGTTACTGGTTTCTGAGACCCCCTCATGTTGAAGCCCAGGCTTCCCTAGAAATATGCAGCCTAGGCTAATCTCTGACTGGCTACACAGCTTAGGATAACCTTGAACTCCTGATGTTCTTGCCTCGCCTCCCAGGTGCTGGGCTTACAGTCCTACCTATGCTACCATGTCCAGCCTTAAAAATTAAATTTTTAGAAAAGGAATCAATCCTGTAGTTTTCTCCTTCATAATCCCCTGAATATCCTCAATCAGTTCATCAATTCACTGGCCCACTGCTATGAGCCAAGCACTAAAGTCCAAATACTGAAATACATCAGTAATGAAATTACAGTAATGAAACAAAGTCCTTGCCCAACTGAACACTCATTTTAGTGAAACATAGACACAAAAAATGCATAAGAAAATATATGCCAGAGTTGGGCCTGGGATCACACACCAGTAATTTCAGCACTCCAGAGACTAAAAGCAGGAAGAGCTTGAATTTGAGGATAGCCTGGGCTACATAGCAAATTTCAGGCTAAAGTGAGATATGTAAACAGTGAGGCTCTGTCTCCAAGGGAGGGAGGGAAAGAGGGAGGGAAGGAGGGAAGGAGGGAGGGAGGAAGGGAGGGAGGGAATGGAATAGAAAAGAAAAAGAAGTGATTCGGGGGATAATGGAACAAGATAAAAGAGAAATACAAGCTAGGAAAGAGCAGTTTCTACAGGGGAGTCAAAGAGAATAATCCATCACTGTTGTATAATACTTAACCCTGAAGAAAGAAAGAGTATAGGCATGTGCTATCTGATAGAAGCAAGTTTAATCAACATTCACTCAAGATTCTAATTAAAAATTCATTTGTTAGCCAGGCATGGTAGTGCATGCCTTTAATCCTAGCACTTGGGAGGCAGAGGCAGGTGGATCTTTGTGAGCTCAAGGCCAGCCTGCCTGGTCTACAGAGCGAGTTCCAGGCCAACTGGGGCTACGTGGAGTCCCTGTCTGAAAAATAAAAAAATCCATTTGTTAAATACTAACCATCTTGTGTTAACAAAATTTCCTTTTAAATTCTAATGTAAACCAGAAGAAAGCTGTTTCAGAAGGTCTTAATCACTTTCTCACCCATGCATTGTTCTGGTGGTCTGACCCAGCTAATCAAAGCTTAGGTTCACCAATGGAAACCTTTAAGAACCTGATCATTCAGTCAGCCACCTTGTTCAATGGTCTCTGAGTTTTACCTACTGGATGCTGTATTGAGTGATTTACTACAGGATCTCCACAAAAGATTTCCAAAGTGTTATTCTTATTTTAAAATGATGAAACAGGCTCAGAATAAGTAATCTAACATCACAAACCTTAATGCACCAGAAAAGAGGAAGAGGAAGTGGGGGAGGGAGAGGATAAGGGAAAGAAAGAGAGGAAGGGGAGGGGAGGACAGAGAAGGAGGAGGAGGAGGAGGAGGAGGAGGAGGAGGAGGAGGAAGAGGAGGGAGGCAAATAGCAGCAGCAGCAGCAGGAGCAGCAGCAGCAGCAGCAGGAGCAGCAGGAGCATGAGCAGGAGCAGCAGCAGCTGCTGCCACCCCAAACCCTAATGCAGCATAGAACTAAGTTTTGAATTTCAGCCTTCCTGGCTGAAATACTCAAGCTTTATTGATAAGATACTTTAAAATTCTCTTCAAAACAGCCATGCTCTTCTGGAACCTTCTTGGTCTTTTACTTTTTGAATTTCAACCAAGCATGACTTCCCTCCTTTCCTCTTTAACTCTTAAACTTTGTTTAGATCTTTCATCTGACACTTTTACTTATGATATGTCTTGCCTCACTGATTAGGAAATGGCCAAAATGAACCATGTTTTATTCCTCAGTGTCTTTTTTGTTGTGCTGTTTTGAGACAGGGTCTCATATAGCCCAGGCTGGCCTTGATCCTTCTCCCCCTACCTCCACCTCTCAAGTGCTCTGATTACAGGGTGTGACATCCATCATACCTGGCTTTCATCATGGTGTTTTACCACAAAATTCTTCAGAGAAGCTTGACCTATAGGGCCTTATGTTCACGAACTGTGTGCATTCTCAATGCCGAGATGCCACGCCGACACACCCTTCAGGTCGTCAACTTCCTTATACAGGTCAGTATATGAACTGAGTTTCATTCAAGATCATAGTTGCCACTGCTGACTTTGGGACCTCACCCCAATAATGTGCTTTTATTGTCAATATGTGTCCAGTACTCAGAATGCAGCCCCCATGCAAGCAGCATCGGCAGCAATGGGAACTTGTTAGAAAGTTTCAGTGTGGGGTCCAGCAGTCTGTATTTAACAAGCCTTTCAGGTGAATTGAAGAGAAGTAGTTTGGCAGCATGCTGGCTCCTACCTGTAATCTTAGCTAGTGAAGGCTGCAGATGAATGGATGTACTTAGAATGTGTGTATACACAAAAGTGTGTACAAGACTACCCTAGGCAACAGAGCAAAACATACACTCCACCAAGACCTGCACCCCCATAAAGGGGAGGGGGAAGAAAATAAAGTATTTAAGCTAAAGTAAGCAAGTAGCTCAACATAAAGACTTTCATTATTCAGCCTTACATTGTTTTTAAAACAAAAACCAGAAACAAGGTATATTAAAAACTAGAAAATAGGTGAACTTTCAAATGACGAGGGGAAATCTTCAACCTTACAACAGATTTTTAAGAATAGGGGAAATATGCCAGGCATGCTAGGGCATGCCTTTAATCCAAGCACTCAGGAGGCAGAGACAGGCGGATCTCTGTGAGTTCCAGGCCAGCCTGGACTACACAGTGAGTTCCAGGCCAGCTGGGGCTAAGAGAGATGGTCTCAAAAAGACCCCCCCCCAAAAGCTATTCATATCCCATGATCTTAACTATGTTTCAAAATAGGGCTATTAGAAAAATAAGGCAAGCTAGCAACATCATTGGTTATTTCAGGAATATTGTCTATAATAAGCACTTTTTAAAATGTAGCTTGCTAAGGCACTTTAAAATACTTAGCTACTATGTTTCCAATGTAATGATTCTAGATATTACAAAGTGGATGTCCTGGAGCCATTTGAAATAACCCAATAAAAACAGCTTTGCTAACATACTTACTGCTCCTAATACTGTCTTCTTAGCAAGCACCCCCACACACTGCCTCAACATTCCACTACACCCCACTTCCAGATTCTAATCACTGGCAGTCACATTTTCTGTAGCAAGGGAATTTTTTTCACATAAATACACTTTTAATTGAATTTTGGGGCCTTTCAGACAAAACATCATCACAATCAATCTTAATCACCTTTATAGCCAAGAGAATTTATTTGAAGGATTTACCTCTTATCCCTGTCCAAATCTCTCAAAAAAGAAGTATAAACCACCAGACTTCTTACAGTATCATTTATTACAGTCTGTGCTCAACAACTTGACCAAAAAGTTCTTGTTCTTTCAGTCATGAACTCTTAAAAAGTCCACAGTAGTTGCCCTTCACGCTCCAGAATGAGAGCACCTTCCTTAACATTCTCTAGTTACCCAAGCCACCATACTAACAACCAAGCATTTCTCACTTCAGCTTGCTACAAACACAACCTAGAAAAATTCAGGCTGGAGAGTGTTATCTAAGCACCCCCCACTCCACCCATCTTCTCTGCCTCACGCTACAGTTTAATACCCCACCTAGTGACATATGGGGACCTGACCCTTTCTTACTGCTTTTGTATTTTTTCTACCCTCCTACCTTTCCTGAACATACATTCTACATTTATTGTCTTACTAGAATCCATTTACTCATTTATTCAATTGATACTTATTGAGAACCTCCTGGCACTGGCAATATAACAGAGATTAAAAAATATATTTCCAGGGCTGGAGAGATGGCCTAGCTGTTAAGAGCACCGACTGCTCTTGCAGAGGACCTGGGTTTGATTCCCAGCACCCACATGGCGGTTGAGAACCGTCTGTAACTCCAATTCCAGGAGAACTCCAGTTCCATGGAAATCCAACACCCTCTTCTGACCTCCGCGGCATTGTACGACACTGGTACACAGACCTACACACAAACAGTACATTCATACACATAAATAAATAAAATAAAATAAAAAAATATTTCCAGTACACTAGGGAAGAGACCACATAAGATAATCCTAAAGTCTATTATCTTCTGAGAGAGAGCTAGTGGCAATCAATTCTATGTGGAGAGCGGGTGTTGGCCAAAATGGCGCTTTGGACCCTGGCCAGGTCTTATGACTATCGCCTGATTGTTGCCTGACTGCCCAGCTCATTCCCCAGCCAATAAGAGAACGCCAAACCTGAGCCCTCAGCATGCCCGCTGACTTCCGTATATTGCGCATACCGCTTATAGACCAATGAGAGACTGCCACGACGCTCGCACGTTAGCAGGAGGCGGGGTTAAGAGAAGGGTATATTAGTAGGGGACGCTGGAAGGGGAGAGAGTTGGTTGGTGTATGAGTTGCCTGAATAAACTGCGTCTGGAAGAACAAGAGTGTGTCCTCTCCTTTTTCCTGCCGGCCGGGAACAGAGAGCGACAAGTGGCAGCCCGTATGGGGAACCTCCGTCGGTGCGAGCATGGTTCAGAACCAGACGCAGGCAGGTGGGCTAGCCGGTAAGTTCCCAGGTAAGGTGGGACTATAAGGTTCTCGGGAGTAGAGACCATGGGGAATTCAAATTCAATGCGGCCATTGCGCGATGCCTTAAAGGAACTGCTGAAAGTGAAAGGAATTGGCACAAAGACCCAAACTTTAGATGAGTTCTTAGGAGCAGTAGATGAGATCGCGCCCTGGTTTCTTGTGACCGGAAACCTCATGCCACAATTGCTGGGGAAAGTTGGGAGGGGACCTAATGTTTGCTGAGGAACAAGGAATTCTGCAGAGAGGTATAGTTCCGATTTGGAAATTAATAGGAAATTGCTTGGGCGATGAAGGGAGCTGCACAGCAGAAATAAAAAAAGGGGAAGAACTTCTACAGCAGTTAAAAGAGGAACAGGCGCCACCCAAGGGGGTTGAGGACGAAGAGCAGGATATGTCGGCTGATGAGTTGGAGAGTTTGGTAGAAAGCATGGAGCAAGTGAAGGTTAGCATACAGCCGGCAGCCCCGGGACTTCCGCTACTGCCGACGGCCCCGGGACCCCCTCCGCCTTTTGTGGTACCTGGCACTTCGTTTCATCAGGAGTGCTGGAGGGAGGTAGCCGCTCAAAATCCAGCCCTATGTTTTCCAGTCTTCCAAAACCAACAGGACAATAACCGTTATCATGAGCCACTCAATTTTAAAATCATAAAAAATATAGCGGAAAGTGTGCGCTCATATGGAGTGACTGCCGCTTACATGATTTCACAGGTAGAAAATCTCCACAGGTATTGCATGACCCCTGGCGATTGGCAAAATTTAGCCCGAGCCTGTTTGTCACTGGGGCAATACCTAGATTGGAAAGCTATATATCTAGAGTTGGCCTATGATCAGGCCGCGCAAAACCGGGCCAACAACCAGCCCGCCTGGGATGTGGATATGTTAATGGGGCAAGGACGCTTCGCTAATCAACAAATTAATTATCCTGTCCAAGTATACAATCAGATTAATGATATGGGAACCAGGGCATGGAAAAAATTGCCCAACCGAGGGGAAGTCACCGGAAATTTGACCAAAATAATACAAGGACCAACGGAGCCATTTTCTGATTTTGTGGCAAGAATGGTGGAGGCAGCAGGAAAGGTATTTGGTGACCCTGACACTGCCATGCCGCTTATTAAACAATTGGTATTTGAACAATGTACAAAGGAATGTAGGCAGGCAATAAACCCTTACAAAAATAAAGGCTTTGAAGTGTGGATGAAGGTCTGTCGGGAATTAGGCGGCCCTCTTACCAATTCTGGCCTAGCAGCTGCAGTCATGCAAATGGCAAAAGGGCAGATGGGAATGGGGCGGCGAGGGTGCTTCCAATGTGGGGACCCCGGTCATATGAAAAGAGATTGTCCCCAAAGGAGAGAGGTGGGTGGTGCTCGGCAGAAGGCACCCCCCATGCCAAAATTGTGCCCAAGATGCAAAAAGGGGAATCATTGGGCAAATGAATGCAGATCAGTCAAAGATATCAATGGCAGGCCACTCCCACCTTCTAATGGTCGCTCTTCTGAGTCGAATGCCCCACAGGCTTTGCAAAAAAACTGGAGGAGGGCCCGGCAGCCTCAGGGCCCTCAAATATATGGGGCTATGGAGGAGGGATTGTGGCCCAGCCTCAGACCACCCATGCACTGGGCATGGCCAAGAGAGCTACCAAAGGGAGCGCAGGACTTGACCTCAGTTCCACCACCAGACTCGTATTAACCCCAAGACAAGGAGTACAAGTGGTGGAAACAGATTTCCATGGCCCCTTACCTAAAGAGACTGTGGGCATCATATTAGGTCGCGGTACTGCAGCCTTAAAAGGCCTGATTGTTCATCCTGGAGTTGTCGATTCTGACTACACAGGGGTAGTTAAGATCATGGTGTCCTCACCAACAGGAATTACGGCCATCTCTCCAGGAGATAAGATTGCACAATTGCTTTTGTTGCCCAGCCTGCACTCTCAATTCCCATGTAAAAACAAAGACAGGGAGAATAAGGCGTTCGGTTCCTCTGGAGACCCAGGCATATATCTTGCCTTAAATTTGGATCAGAGGCCAGTCGTCTCATTGACTGTGGAAGGAAAGGTTATAATAGGTCTCTTGGACACTGGTGCAGATAGATCCATAATAAGTTCAAGGGACTGGCCTAGAGGCTGGCCGTTACAACAGTCCGCTCAAACATTACAAGGTCTGGGATATGCCAAAGCACCACAACTCAGTGCCAGAGAGTTATCTTGGAGGAACCATGAAGGACAGTCAGGATTGTTTCAACCATATGTTTTGGAGGTTCCGATTTCTCTGTGGGGTCGTGATCTTCTTGAACAGATGGGGTTTCAGCTTACCAATGAAGTTCAGTATAGCCCTCAATTATACAACATTATGCAAAGGATGGGACATGTGCCAGGTAAGGGTTTGGGAAAACAGCTGCAGGGCCGAGTGTCTCCAGTTATTGCCTCAAAACGCAGCGGAAGGCAAGGTTTGGGTTTTCCCTAGGGGCCACTGAGGATATGGTGCCCATTACATGGAAAACCGAGGAACCTGTATGGGTTTCTCAGTGGCTGCTACCCTCGGAAAAGATCAAAGCAGCGTGAGAACTGGTCGAGGAGCAGCTTGCGCTAGGGCACATTCGCTCCTCCACCTCTCCGTGGAACACCCCTATATTTGTAATTAAAAAGAAAACAGGCAAGTGGAGATTACTACATGATTTAAGGGAAATCAATAAACAAATGGTAATTATGGGGCCCGTGCAGCGGGGGCTTCCTTTGCCCTCAGCAATTCCAAGACACTGGCCCATTATAATTATAGACATAAAAGATTGCTTCTTTTCCATTCCCCTTCACTCTCAAGACACGGTAAGATTTGCTTTCACTGTCCCCTCTCAAAATCATGCTGAGCCCGATCAGCATTATGAATGGACTGTCTTGCCGCAGGGGATGGCTAACAGCCCCACTATGTGCCAGCTCTTTGTTGCTAAAGCTCTGAAACCAGTCAGAAAAAAATTTCCAATACTGAAGCTCTGCCATTATATGGATGATATCTTGTTGGCTGCCCCGGAGGAAGCGATGCTAGATGAGGCATATCTCGACTTAGTTACTTCTTTGAGCCGAAAAAATTTACATATAGCCCCAGAAAAGGTACAAAAGGAAAACATGGTCCATTATTTGGGCACAATGATCTCCCCAGAAGCAGTTCGGCCACAAAAGTTGTGTATACGTACTGACCATTTGACGACTTTAAATGATTTTCAAAAGTTATTAGGAGACATTCAATGGGTCCGACCCTACCTACATATCCCAAATTGTCAATTGCAACCTTTGTATGATATCCTGCCCAGTGAGACAGACCTTCACTCCCCTAGGCGCCTTACTGCAGAAGCTAAACAGGCTTTGCAACTAGTTGAGAGGGAGATTCAGACCGCTGCAGTTAGGCGCCGTGATCCATCTCAGCCTATCACACTCTGCATATTACAGTCTCCCTGTCAACCCACTGGGGTGATATGGCAGGGCGGCCCGCTTCTCTGGGTTCATCCAAAAATCTCTCCAGCAAAAACACTTGAACATTACCCGACCGCTGTGGCCACTCTGGCCCTGCTGGGCGTCCAGCAGTGCATTCAGCACTTTGGAGTCTCTCCGCAGGTGATCATTGTTCCTTACACCAAACAACAAATTGAGATCCTATCTGCATCATTAGATGATTGGGCCATCCTGCGTTGTTCCTTCCCGGGCACACTTGACAATCACTATCCTAGGGACCCTTTGTTGCATCTCGCTTCTGCTCATCCTGTAATTTTCCCCCGCATCACTGCATCTGCCCCGCTAAACAGTGCCCTTCTCATATTCACAGATGGATCTAAGACAGGCCAAGGAGCTTATATGGTGGCAGGAGCACCTCCAGTCATGGTACCATTCTCTCCTGCCTCCCCTCAAGTTATTGAGCTCAAGATAGTCATAACAGTGTTTCAGACCTTTAATGCTCCTTTCAACCTGATTTCTGACAGTCAATATGTTGTTAATATCCTAAAAAGGCTCGAGGTAGTAGGAAAGATCAATCTCAGGTCAGCCGTCGGGTCTCTTCTGCGTACTTTACACATGCTCATTCTCCAGAGAGACCACCCATTCTTTGTTCAGCATATTCGGGCTCACACCGGACTGCCCGGCCCGCTAGCTGAAGGTAATGATTCAGTTGATAAGGCGTCCAGAGCTCTGATGTGTTTTCTCTCCTCCCCTCAGGAACTTGCACGCACCTTTCACTCCCGCTTTCATGTTAATTCTAAAACGCTTGCCTCCCGATTTCACATCTCTCGAGCCGATGCTCGCGATATTGTAAAAAATTGTCATCAATGTGCCCCACTTCTGCTGCAACAGTCCCTTGGGATTAATCCCAGGGGTCTCCTCCCATTACATGTATGGCAGATGGATGTCACTCACATCCCTGAATTTGGCACATTAAAATATGTGCATGTCTCTGTTGATACCGCCTCAGGAATTATTTTTGCCTCCCTACACTCTGGAGAAAAGGCCCGTCATGTCCGCGAACATTGTTTCCAGGCGTGGGCAGCCTGGGGACAGCCTAAAGAGTTAAAGACTGACAATGGCCCGGCTTACACTTCAGGCTCCTTTACCTCCTTCTGTTTGATGATGGGCATTTGCCTCACTCACGGTTTGCCATACAATCCGCAAGGACAAGGCATTATTGAGCGTGCTCATCGTACACTAAAGGAGTGCCTTCAAAAACAAAAGGGGGGAATAGCCTCTGGCTCTCCTCCAAAGGAAAGACTTGCGATTGCTCTTTTTACTATTAATTTTTTAAATTTAGATAAGCACGGGCGGTCAGCTGCGGACAGGCACACACAAACAGACAACACTTCAAAAGGGCTTGTAATGTGGAAAGACATACTTACAGGAAAATGGTATGGCCCGGACCCGGTCCTAACATGGGCGAGAGGATCTGTCTGTGTTTTTCCTCAGGATCATCAACAACCTCTTTGGATCCCGGAAAGGCTCACCCAAGTGGTTCAAGATGTGGAAGTGTGGGATGCTCGTGATGATGGTGCCATGGCCCATGGCGATGACGGAAGAGCTTCGTTGGGGGCTGATGACAGTGTTCCCTAAACCTATCCCAGTCACCCATTCAGCGCAAGTATTCCCCCGCTTTTTTGCAACCAATGATAACATGGAGGTCCCTTTTTTTTTTACCATTAGATGACACATTAGCAGCAGTACAAGAGACCATACATCTGCCCCTAAACGGATTACTGTGCTTCCAACTGATTACTAACATATCCCAGGACAGTGATTGTGTACGTAGGTATAACCAGACAGGAGGCTGGTTTGATGCACCCCCTCGGGGGACCAGCCAGTCCAATGCCACATAGCTCAGGGGAGCTTGGCCCGTTATGGTTTTAAAAGAAAATACTACTATACCTCCTCAGCCAAGATGGGCTCCTTCTTATAGGGGAAGTCGTGAGGGATTACCCCCATGGACTGGGTGTCAAGTCAAGAAGGTGGCTTGGGTTGTCCGTGATTATTTTACTTTCTCACCTTACATAAGTACCTTCTATAATGCTACCTGGGCAGGATACAATTGGACATATCAAAACCCAACCATGGCCTTGCGTTCTAACCCTTTTGACAATTGGATGCTGTGTGGGATCAACGGCAGCTGCACAGACTTAACACCCATGAGCATGTTGACAGGTGGAGCATGGGGTAATGATTTAATGAAGCTGGAATGCTACCACCTTTCCTCTAGCGGTGGTATTTCGTGGCAATCGCAGCATCAGCTACCGTGGCTACAGCTGCGGCAGTTTTCCTGACGTCAACTGTTCAGACAGCAGCTGCACTTAACAATTTGTCGGCTGGTGTTGCTGAGGCTATGACCAATCAACAGAATATTAATAATCATTTCAAAACAGGCATTATGTTACTCAATCAAAGGGTTGATTTGGTGCAGGATCAGCTCGATGTGTTTATACAGATAGCACAGTTGGGGTGTGAATGGAGACATTCTGGGCTCTGTATTATCTCTGTACCTTTTTAGAATCTGAGCCATGCAGCTAATCTATCATGCAGTCTCTCACATCATTTAACAGGAAACTGGTCTGGTGAACTCGACTCTCTATTGGAAGAACTACGCTCATCCATCGTGCACATCAACATCAACTCTACACGAGTAGACTTGTCCATGTCTGAGGGTTTTATCTCCTGGATGTCGAAGGCGGTGTCTCACCTACAGCAGTGGGCTGGAACAGCGGGTTTGGGTTGCAGTATAATCCTGCGTGGGTCATTGTGTCTGTGGTGTCAAGTTTGGCTTGGCATACTAGAGAAGTAGTCAAAGACGGGTAAGACCCGCTGCATGTATTACCAACCTAAGACAGGGAACAAACCTATGCTGTTTGTTTAACCCCATGACGGATAAGGAATACCTCTGCAGGGGCAACCTAAGACAGGCATTCTCTCTGCCATATTATAAAAGAAAGGGGGAGATGTGGAGAGCGGGCGTTGGCCAAAATGGCGCTTTGGACCCTGGCCAGGTCTTATGACTACCGCCTGATTGTTGCCTGACTGCCCAGCTCATTCCGCAGCCAATAAGAGAACGCCAAACCTGAGCCCTCATTAGCATGCCCGCTGACAGACCAATGAGAGACTGCCACGACGCTCACACGCTAGCAGGAGGCGGGGTTAAGAGAAGGGTATATTAGTAGGGGACGCTGGAAGGGGGAGAGAGTTGGTTGGTGTATGAGTTGCCTGAATAAACTGCGTCTGGAAGAACAAGAGTCCTCTCCTTTTTCCTGCCGGCCGGGAACAGAGAGCGACAAGGAGAGCGACAATTCTAGAATAACACAGCAGAGATATGGGCCTGCCAGACAAGCCAAGGATGCTTTTCCAGGAAGCAGTATCTATCAAAACTATGAGGTGAGCCAAGAGAAGAAAAACAATGGAGAGTTCCTAAGTAGAAGGCTTAGCATATACAGCTAGGTTGTAGTGCAGAACATCAAAGCACGAATACAATTGTGAGGATGCTAGGGATCATGCAAGATTAAGGACACTGATCTTTGAGTAAGGGCAACAGCTGTCAAGTTAGAGGTTTCAGTGAACTTCAGTATGGAAACACACTGGGATCTAGGATATAAGTAGGTAACCAGGTGGAGAGCACTTTGCACAGGTCTTTAGCATCAGTCCTCATAGCTTAGCAGCTGTGTTACAGATAGGCCAGTGACTTTAAGTAGGGAAAAAAGGAGAGCTGTTATCCTGTGTTCTCAATACTGACATCAGTGGTAAAATGCAGCTAATACTTTGGTCTTTCTAAATTTCAAGGAAGAAGACAGAGAAAGCTGGACCTTCAGGCCTACAACAAACTGGCCCTTTTGATATCTGTGGTGTTGCCTACAAGACATTCAGCAACCCCCCCCCACGCTTCTCTTATACCTGAACTGCTGAATTGCTGTCTCTGGGATAAGTTTTTACAGCCACTGAATTTGGTACAGCACTCTCAAGCATAACCAAATTTTCTTTCTTTAAGCTCAAGTCAAAATAAAGCTGAACCTAATTGTTAAACTTTAAAACTGATGTCTCTATAATTTTTTTTAATTTTTTTAAAATTAATTTTATTTATTTCTGAATGTGTATGAATGTACTGTCTGCATGCAAGTCTGTGCACCGTGTCGTGCAATGCCGCGGAGGTCAGAAGAGGGTGTCGGATTCCCCTGGAACTGGAGTTCTCCTGGAATTGGAGTTTCAGACGGTTCTCAGCCGCCATGTGGGTGCTGGGGATCGAACCCGGGTCCTCTGTAAGAGCGGTCAGCGCTCTTAACCGCCAGGCCATCTCTCCAGCCCCGTCTCTATAATTTTGTAAGTATGTATGTACAGGTACAGCTATATATAAAACTTTCTCCATGTATGTGTAGACAATATAAATAAAATGTTATCAATCAATCAATAAATTAAAAAGTTTATAAAAAATGTTATCAAGAAGAATCTAAAAACACTTGTGGACTTTTTACACTTATTCCTGTTTACTGCACTTTGTAGCAAATTACATGTCCCTAGACTATACCTCAAAGTGTAGTGCTGCATCCCTACAGCAATCTGTCCACTCTGCCAACCTGGGTACATAGTGAAACTATGCAAAAAAAAAAAAAAAGTGGAAAAGACAAAGCCAAAAGGGCCCTGCTCCTTAACACTCCCAGGAATGCACAGTGAAAGATACAGCCTGGCCAGTGCAAGAAGTCCTGGGCATGGATGCATGAATCCCTTTTTGGGTATAAAGGATGAGAAAAGGAGAGCAATGAGCTCTACTAATCCAGGGAACCAGAACCTGGGAACTAAACTGTAATTTTAAGAGTTTACACCAGTAAAGAAAAATAGAGTACCAGCTGCTTCAAATCCTTCTCTATGATGAGCATCACTCCAGCTGAACTTAAGCTAAGCCAAAGATGAAGTCTTCTAACTGGGAACTGCTCAACTCTAGTGAATCAACAGAGTTCAGCAGAACCTCTGAAAAAACTCTGGATAGCCCCAGAAGCTCTAAAGTACATACAGATGCAAACTCAGGTTAGACAATGAGACTGCTTCCACAATTCCCAGTTCCCCATCAAATCCAAATTAAATACTGTTTTCTTTTTTTAATTTTTTTATTTTTACTTTTTGGTCTTTTCAAGACAGGGTCTCCCTGTAGCCCCA
The DNA here is from genome assembly GCA_009823505.1 of Rhizomys pruinosus. NCBI lineage: Eukaryota > Metazoa > Chordata > Mammalia > Rodentia > Spalacidae > Rhizomys > Rhizomys pruinosus. The sequence goes on along the minus strand of VZQC01009282.1, from coordinate 2,805,564 downwards.
GCTGTCCTGGAACTCCCTCTGTAGACCAGGCTGGCCTCGAACTCACAAAGATCCACCTGCCTCTGCCTCCCAAGTGCTAGGATTAAAGGCGTGAGCCACCACGCCCGGCCGGCTAAATACTGTTTTCTATACTCATTCTTCTAATCAAAAGAATAGGTGGTAACTTTGGACATATTACACTTGAAGTGATTTTGAACACTGAGATGTAAATATCAACATCTGGATGAGTGTCTGGAGCTTCAGAGAGAACAAGGTCAGAGATACATATTTAGTAGTTGGAGAACAGTCAAATATCAAGTGAAACAGAGTAGTCAATGAGACTGTGGACAAAGAGGAAGATGGAGAGGAAGATAGCCACTCTCTTGGCTTTTTAGGGCAAAGTTAAGAAACAGAGAGTGAAAAACCCTTCAGTTCACTATGCTGCCATGTAAGGCACTACTGTCTTTCCTGTGCTACAACCCCAATTCATACTTCTTCAAGTTCTATCTCTGCTTGTCTATACTATCTCTGGCAAATTCAAAATGGTGAAGGATACAAAAACCAACCATACCTGGACTTGGAGGGATCTACACTTAACATTCTGGAAAATCCTGTGAAAACCAAAAGGGTTTCTCCAATTTTCCCATCATGGGTCTCTGCTTAACTCTTCATTCTATCACAGAAATATAGTTTCTTTCTTTGACTACTACAAATCAAAGTTACCTTCAACCTCCCAAGATCACAGCTTATCAAGAGCAAATTAGTGTGAAGAAGCCATGTATCAAATACTGAGTAAAAGGGTGTGCTGACAATGAAATGAGCTGTTGAGTGGAGAATCCCCATGCTGATAATAACCTCAAGGTAAATTTGAGAATGTTTCCGATACAAAATCTGTGGCCTACTTTTTTTTCCCCTTCCACCTACTTCATACTCTTTTATTAAAAGTAACACAAAGGAAAAACAGTTTTGAAATCAGAGTGAGACTCACACACCCCAGCTGCAACTTTGGTAAGATATCATCATGACTAAGTTCATGACTCATAACTTTCCTAAGTTATGCAATTCATAACAGTTCAACTGCAATCACTTGGTGACCTAGGAATACTCCAACAGCCAAGCTTCTATTTATTATGTATTTTTTTACCCTTCAGAAAAATATCATATACCTAATCAATATTCAATACTACATTTATGAGCTAAGTATAGGATAAGTAGATTAATAAACAAATAAATACTATGTTCTTTAACTAAGAAACTATTTGTTGGTTTGACTGACCCAATCTAAATAATGGTACAGTTAGGTTAAGCAACAAATAACATCCTGAACTATCAAACAAAAAAGGCATTCTTCAAATGTCCACAAGGCATATGTTCATCACTGCCTGAACATGATAATTCACTGGATCTTCTGAGACCCACTTTTTTTTTACAGCCCATTAAAAAGTCTGGGGTGGGTGGCTGTCTTTGATCCCAGCATTTGGAAGGCAGAGGCAGGCATATTTTTGTGAGATCAAGGCCAGCCTGGTTCCAGGCCAGCTGGGGCTACAGAAAAACCCTGTCTTTAAAAAAAAAAAAAGGGGGGGGGGCTGGAGAGATGGCCTAGTGGTTAAGAGCACCGACTGCTCTTGCAGAGGACCCGGGTTCTATCCCCAGCACCCACATGGTGGTTAAGAACCGTCTTTAACTCCAGTTCCAGGGGAATCCGACACCCTCTTCTGACCTCCGCAGCATTGCACCACACAGGTGCACCAACCTACATGTAGACAGTACATTCGTACACATAAAAAATAAAAAATTAAAAGAAATAATAAAAACTAGGATGAAGATGTAACTCAATAGGAGAGTGCTTATTATCTGTAAGGCTGAGTTCAAACTCTAACACCACACATACATAAAAACATTTCAGTCTCATAAATCCCAACAATTTCTACATTCTGTCATCAGGAATAGCCTTGTTTTCCTTCCCTACACAACCGTAAAGCCTGGGCTCAAGATTACCTTCCCTGAGAAGTTTTCATTGTTGTGCTAGTCTGCATCCAGTGTCTCCTTCATGACAATAGTACTTGCCACAAATGTGCCCTGGTGTTCTCATGTTGTCTTAGAAGTATGTTTCACTATGCCATACACTTTGAAAGATGCATATCATGGCAAACACAACAGGACTTTTAAAAATCTTATATGAATAACTGATTTAAGCTTATGATTTTTTTGGCACAGATGGGCTGTACTTTACTCATGAAAAAAGGTGGCACAGGCCTTAAATCTCAGTGCTCAGGAGGCAGAGGCAGGCTGACCTCTGTGAGATTGAGGCTCCCCTGGTCTACACAGCAAGTTCCAGGCTAACTGCGGCTACAGGGAAACCCTGACTTTAAAAAAAAAAAATTCTGCAAATGTTACAGAATCAATCTAGAAATAATGTAGTTTCCCTCTAAACTGTATGGTTCTCTAGGATTCCTACTTATCTTTCTTCCTATGAACAAGAGAATAAGTAAAACGGATGAGTCAGAATGGTGTAAAAATGATTTCACTATCTCAAAATACATGCTTATTCTTACTAACACCCTTAAAATAAAGCAGATCCTTATGCTGTCATCCTGAGACTTAAAATTTTTCCTTCAGTTTGTATTAACTTGGATTTTAGTTCTTCCTAACTAGTTCCCTTGCCTTTCTTTTCATTTTCCAAAGCCAATTTTTATTGAAGCTTTGTGCACTTCATACAAAATCTTCCAATCAAATCTAGATGCATTCTCTTGCCTTTCTTTAAGCTAGGCACTTATAATCCATTAAAAAAAAAAATCCAAGCAATCACAAGAAAGTTATTCAGATAAGAACATACAATATACTCAATCCCTGTATCAATGATTTACATCAGTAAATAAGAAAAGGGCAAGATAAAAAAAGTAATATAAAATTTTAATTAATCATAAAGAAAACCCACAGAGTCTCATTCTTCACATTATACTGTACATGGAACTGAGAGGCTAATCACTATTAAAAATGACAAGATTATAACTTCAGACAATGGGAAATAGACTGATTAGCATTTTCACTAATTAACCAGTGTCCTGGATGGCAACTTTTGCAAACTAAAGGATCCTAAGACACCCTGTAAGCTCACTGTCACCAAACTTAACGTCTCTTAATGCATGTCCATCCTTAAAATCCAATCTTTCTTGCAGATCTAAACAGGAATCCTTAGTTTCTATGCTCAAAACTAATCAAACTGGTAATCCTTGGTAGTTTACTTGTCTAAAATTGCAAGGGAAGCATTCACGGCGGCTTGGGAAGTATTCGCCTTCCTCTGTCCCACAAGCACCTGCAACAGGCGGTAGCCTTAATCAAGGAAGAGCTTAAGATGATCTCGAAACCCAACTCTCATTCCACATTCAGTCAGAAAATGCAAATGAAACAACTTCAGTCGCCGCCTTCTACCCAGATCACTGCCTAGGTACCTCCTACAGCAGAAATTCAAGTTAGCTTCTTGAGAGCCAGGAAGCAGTCTGGAGCTTTGGGCTCTTCCTATCCTCCAAGGTTTTCCCTTTGGACAGTAGATTCACTTCTCCGCAAGACAACGACACTGACCACATCTCACTCACCAAACACGAGCCATCCACATCCCCGTACCTCTTTTCTAAACACATTCCAGAAATACAAACCCAGGGGACAGACTCCTCCCAGGCCCTCAGTACCTAGAGAAGACACCCCCCAGGACGGCCTTCCCCACCAAGAGTCAACCCGTCCCTTTCCTCCCGCGAAACGCCGAGAGCCACACCCCCTTCTCACAAACTTCGGGACGCGCCAGGATCGGCCAACACCCCGCCCCCAAACACCTGATGGGCCAGGTCTCTCTGGGGCCAACCTAAGCCAACTTGCTGCCCGGGTATTACCAAGCCGCTGGTGGGAGCCTGACACCGGAGTCTCCGGAGGTCGCGTCGCCAGGACGAAAGGCACCAAGCTGGTCAGGAAAAGGAGACACTGCTTCATGTTCCCGGCCAGGCCACCGGCTCCGCTCTCTGGGCCACCTTCTCCTGATGAGAGTTCGGGAAACTGCTCACATCGGGGAGCGGAGGGACTTCTCTCGGAAGAAACAGCACCTCAAATTTCTTTTCCCTCCCGCGCCGCCTACGGGAAGACTCTAGAGGGAGGCTCGAGGCCCCCGGAAGTGCATGCAGCGCTGGAAGAGGCCGGCTAAACCAGCTTCCGGCTGCGGAACCTGCACGGCCCACCGCCGGAAGCAGGGCCTCGCGTAGTCTCCTGGGAGATGTGGCTCAGAGAGCGAGCAGCCATCTTGTCGGCCCTGCGCCGAGCGAGTCCTGTTGAGACTTAGGTGGCGCCTTCCTGTTATCGGCTCCGGATGTCCTGACTCGACCCAGCACAGCCTCGCCTCTGTCCTTGGGTGACCGCGGGAAAGGAAAGTGGGAGCTGGTGAGCAGGCGCTCAGAGGTGCGAGCGGCCTCCTTCATCTTTGGCCACTTGGTTAGGATCTCTAATGTTTTTATTAAAGGAACGGTGAAATGCAGCGTCCCAGGACTTCTGAGACGCGCGCCCGAAGGCTGCCGTGGTCATCTGGTGTCTGCCGAGTCCAGGGCTCCCTAGTCACTGAACAGGCTCAGGTGGAAGAGCAAAGTCTGAACGCGCTTTTATTTGCAGCTCTGTGGGCAGAGGGTCTCCAGGAACCAGAATCCTGAGCTCTCCTTACCCGTGAACAGGTGCCAGAATTTCCCACCCGAGTTTCTCTTACTGATCTGTTTGGCTTAAAGTGGATCTTTCTTCTTTCTTTCTTTCTTTCTTTTTCTTTCTTTCTTTCTTTCTTTCTTTCTTTCTTTCTTTCTTTCTTTCTTTCTTTCTTTCTTTCTTTCTTTCTTTCTTTGGCTTAAAGTGGATCTTTTTCTTTCTTTCTTTCCTTTCTTTTTCTTTCTTTCCTTTCTTTCTCTTTCTTCTCTCTCTCTCTCTCTCCCTCCCTCCCTCCCCCTCCCTCCCTCCCTCCTTCCTTTCTTTTTTTTCTTTTGAGATGGGGTATCCCTGTAGCCCCAACTGGCCTGAAACTTGCAGAGTTTGTAAATGAGGCTGGCCTTGAACTCACAGAGATCCGCTTGCCTCTGCCTCCCCAGTGACTGATCCTTCTGTATCCTGAGTGCTGGAATGACCGGTGACCACATCTGGTTTGCATGATGCTGCGGCTCAAACCTAGGGCTCCATGCATGCCAAATAACCACTCTTACCACTTGAGCCATAGCACCAGCTCAGAATTTATATTCTAAACGATTAAGGGCAGAAATAAAGATATAAACAAAAACAAATGTCAAAGCTAGAGAGATGGCTCATTGGTTAAGAGAACTTACTGCTCTTGCAGAGGACCTGAGTTTGGTTCCCAGCATCCACATCAGATAGTTTACAACAACCTGTAACTCCAGCTCTAGGAGATGTGAAACCTCTGCCCTCTGTGGGCACCTGCACTCATGTATATATACCCACATATGGACACACTTACTATAGTACTTTTTTGTTGCTTTGATAAAATACCATAAGCAACAGCTTGAAGGTGGAAAATTAAAAATCCATAAGTAATGCCCACTTGTCACCATACCCCAGCAATTTAACCTCCTTTCCCTTTGCCAAGGCCACTATCAAGTAGACTATGTGTTTGTCCTTCTTCCCTCCTTCCATCCTACTGAGTAGCAGAGAGTTTCTCATGAGTAATAAGATGACCAGCAGACCAAATGCCAGGAGAAAGGAAAAGCTTTTGTTAAGTAAAAAGCCCTGAACAAAAAAAAAAGGGGGGGGGGTTAGAATCTATGGGGAGTGGCCTTTATGTTTGACAACACTAAGACATTTTGCAGAGATGTTGGTTTGGAGCCAGAGGAATGCTAGTCCACCAGTTTAGTGCTCAATAAATATTAAAGAATTTCAGGTATAGAGACTCCTGGCTGCTGGTAGGCAAACCCATCTGTCTTATACAAGAGTGATTTGCTCCTACGGTAGCATAGGACAGAGGAACGGGAGGATCTGCTGCTGCAGACTCCCCTTGCTCAAGCAGTGGGGCATTCATAGCATTCACGTCATAGCTGGTGTATCACCAGAGCTGAGCAAAGATCCTGGCCAAGAGCTTGCAAACATTTAGAATCTAGATGGCAGGAGAAAGCACTTGCAGCATGTATCCAGAATACATGCACCACAGGGGAAAATAGCCCACCTACAGTGCCTCTCTGAGCCCTGATGGACCTTAAGAGTCCCCTAATTCTGATCCTGTATAGTTCCTGTGCAGTTTGCTGCCTTGCTTTAGAGATACTGGTCACCCTAAGGAACCAGAACACAAAGCAGTCACCTTGGGGAGACATTACCATTTACTTTACTCTGAAGTACAGTCAGGCAAATTCATGTAGAAGTACAATTTGGGTTGTATAATTCATGGTCCTTGATATTTGGTCACTCACTGATTTTTTTTGTTTGTTTGTTTGTTTATTTTTATGTGTATCAATGTACTGTCTGCATGTAGGTTTGTGCACCCGTGTTGTGCAATGCCGCGGAGGTCAGAAGAGGGTGTTGAATTCCCCTGGAACTGGAGTTAAAGATGGCTCTCAGCTGCCATGTGGGTGCTGGGGTTTGAGCCCGGGTCCTCTGCAAGAGCAGTCGGTGCTCTTAACCGCATTGATTTTTGACATTTTATTCCAGAAAGAACTTCAAAGCAGGCGTACATTAAATCTTCAATTAGTAATCTAGATGTGAACTGGAAATGTATGGTGTGGTTGCCCTTTAGTCCATGGTATTTTCCTGCCCTGTGTTCAGAGCTTTCTTGCTTTGTCTTGCTTTTATTTTCTAGATGTGGCCATTCTATATAAAAAAAATCTTTTCTAGAATATTTTTATTTATTTATTTTTGGTCTTTTCGAGACAGGGTCTCCCTGTAGCCCCAGCTGGCCTGGAACTCTGTAGACCAGGCTGGCCTTGAACTCACAAACATCCACCTGCCTCTGCCTCCCAAGTGCTAGGATTAAAGGTGTGTGCCATCACACCTGGCTCTAGAATATTTTTAAAAATATTTTTATTTTTTGTATATGAGGATTTTGCCTGCATGTAAGTGTACCCATGTGTGCAGTGCCCACAGAGGCCATAAGAGAGCTTCAGGGGGCTGGAGAGATGGCCTAGCGGTTAAGAGCACCGACCGCTCTTACAGAGGACCCGGGTTCGATCCCCAGCACCCACATGGCGGCTGAGAACCGTCTGAAACTCCAATTCCAAGAGAACTCCAGTTCCAGGGGAATCCGAGACCCTCTTCTGAACTCCGCGGCGTTGCACGACACGGGTGCACAGACTTGCATGCAGACAGTGCATTCATACACATACAGAAATAAATAAAATTAATAAAAAAAAAAAAAAAAAAGAGAGAGAGCTTCAGATCCCCCAGAACTGGAGTTACAGGCAGTTGTTAGCTGCTATGTGGGTGCTGGGAACTGAATCCCAGTCCTGCAAGAGTAGCCAGTGCTCTTAACTGCTGAGCCATCTCTCCAGCCCCATTTTTGCAGAATCTTAATGTAAAACATTGAGCTTAAAATATTCCTGGGTCTGGAGAGATGGCACAGCAGTTAAGAGCACTGACTGCTCTTGCAGAGGACCTGGGTTCCATTCCCAGCACCAACATGGCAGCTAAGAACCTTCTTTAAGCTGGGCATGGTGGCACATGCCTTTAGTCCTAGCACTCGGGAGGCAGAGTCAGGCAGATCTCTGTGAGTTCAAGGCCAGCCTGATCTACAGAGTGAGTTCCAGGACAGCTGGAGCTATAGGGAGACCCTGTCTCAAAAAACAAACAAACCAAAAAAATATTCCTTAGTTGGATTGGAGAAATGGCTCAGCAGGCAAGACAACCGGCTGCTCTTAACCGAGGAGCCAGGCTCATTTTCCAGCACTCACCTGGCAGCTAACAACCATTTATAATTCTAGTTCCAGGGGATCTGGGGGTGGCTACCTTCTGATCTCTATCTGAACATATATTGCATGTGGTGCACTTATATGCGAACAAAAGTACTCATACACATAAAGAAGAAAAAATATTCCTGAATCTCACCACTCAGGAGTCAGCAGAGGCAGGCAGATCTCAGTGAGTTCAAGGCCAGCCTGGTCTAAATAGTTCCAGGACAGCTGGGGGCTACAAGAAGACCCTGTCTCAAAAAAGACAACAACAACAAAAATCCTGAATCATCTTGTAGAATCCTTCCATCTTATTGGAGTTTATAGAAAAAGAGATTTATTTTTCCCAAAGTACATTGTTATGGAAGGAATGACAGCCAGGTTTCCTGATTTCCAGTTCAGGGCACCACTGCTGAGACCAGCTAGTTCTTGACTGTCACTGACCAATGATTATTCATCTTGTCAGTGACAGGATCACTCCACCCAGCCCAAAATACTCTAAAAGAACAGCTAGAAGGCCAATCCCCAGTAATTGTCACCACCTCAATAACAGGTCATTCAAGTTGAGCACTTAATGCAGAACTCTCTCCTGAAACATCTATTATGGGAGACATGAGAGAGGCTATGCTCATAGTTAAGAGCTCTTAGAAAGGTAAAATACTACTAAAGAATTTTTTTAACAAAGAAAAAAAAAACTAAGGCTATTACCAGCACATTGCTATCAGTGTGTGATCCAGTCACCATTGCACTATCCTGGCCACAAATAAATCCTGAACAGATCTGCAGGAGTCCCAGTCCTAGATAGGAATATCTAACAAGAAAACCTCATTCACAAGCCTGGGTCCACTATCCATCCAATGGGGCCCTGACTTCATCTCTTACCAAGGCCTATACAATAGCACAAAGGAGTTTTCTGGTGCTGGGCTGGCAGGCAGTTGTGAAAAAAGCCCACTACAGTGCCTTCTGTTTACATTTTATGTTGCCTTACAACACAGCTGTAATTCCAGCACTCCAAAGGCAGAAGGGTCATGAGCTAAACCCAGCCTGGTCTACAAGTTCTAGGTTGGCCTAGATAACAAACTCTCAAGACATCCCCTCTCCATTTTTTTCCCTAACCTACAATAGGACTGCTGGATTGAAATTTTGTCTTGCATGACCTCACATGGCAAGTCTCTGGGCCTTCTGCCCATCACTGACTGGGATGCATTCCTAGCTTCCAGCCTCAAGATTCAGGCCAGTCTTTCATCAACACTGATGTTGCATTAATACTGGATGTGGATCTCTCTGCTCATATCCACACACCAGCTAGATCTACAGCCTCCTTTCCAAAGAACATACGGATGAATTCATTAGGGAATGCTGGTGAACACTTGTAATCCAGCACTCAAGTGGCTGAGTCAAAAAGATCTGGAGTTCAAAGCATGGTTAGGACTGGAATAAAATTTTTGCTTTAATACAAAACAGAATAGGCAATAATTTTGAAAGGTCAAGGGTTAACATGTACGGTTCTAAGCTTTCTCTTATTTAATGAATTTCAGGTAGTAAGAAAATGGCACTCTGATTCCCTGGTTTCAGATATGCATAGATGTAAACAGTACAGATTGTCCAGAAACACTAATGATCTTTGGGGCTCTACTTGACCCCTACTGAGACAAAGATGTGTTTCAGCAGGTATCCAGGAGATCTTGATAACCAAGTTAATTTTATCTTCCACCATTTTTTTGAGACAGGGTCTTTCTACATAGCCCAGTCTGGCCTGGAACTCACTATCTTCCTGCCCCAGTCTTGCAAGTGATAAAATTATAGGCATGAACTAACACATTAGACAAGTTAACTCTTGACCAGAAGCAAAGACATTTTTTTTCTTGGAAATTTTCTCTGGGTCTTGATTTTTCTTATTTCAACAGAATTACTTTTCCCCACTGTATTCCATTGGAGAATGCTAATTAGAAGAAAAATCACTGCTTAAAAGTTTTTAAAACTTCACATTCCCATGTTACTCATTTCTTTTTGTGTCTGTGTCCTTGAAAATCTAGGGTAATAGGTCTGCTTGGGATGGTTGACTGGTTTCAAAGTTGTTAGAACTTTCTAGTTCGTAAATTAGGCCGTCCTGCTATACCTAGGTCCTTGCGCATGATAGGCAAGCACTGTATCACAGCTTTAGAACCAGGGATTATTTTGAAATGGGACCTTTTTTCTTTTTTTCTTTCAAAGACAGGAACGTCTCGTGTAGACCAGGCTTTTGTGTGTGTGCTAGACGGCCTCTGCCTCGAAAATTTGGAAATTATAGATGTGTGCTACCATAGCTGGCTGAGAGTATTATTGCCCAAGCTGTCCTCAAATTTGGCAGTCTTCCTACTTCCACCTCCTGAGTAGCTGGGATTACAGGTGCTTGATACCATGCTCAGCCTACTACTTAACCCCCCCCCCCAAACACATCCTTTAAATTTGGAAAACTTCTGCACTGGCTCAGAGACAGGATGAGCTATGTACCTTTCATAGCTAAGAAAAGTGAAACTCAAGCTGGGGGTGGTGGTATACACCTTAATCCCAGCACTGGGGAGGCAGAAGCAGGCGGATCTCTGAGTTCAAGGCCAGTCTGGTCTACATAGTGAGTTCTAGGCCAGCTGGGGCTGCTAGGAGACCCTACCCCCCCCCCAAAAAAAAGTGAAACTCAGATTAAGGCTTCAGCTATAAAGTTGTGAGGATGACAGTTCTATCTAATAAATAGGGTAATTCTAATATGTACTCAATATATTTAACAGAATACACATAGAAGCCAGACCGCTTGACTTCTGGATTGGTCATAGTCCCATCACTAGATCACACCATTTTACACTTATCAAGTCCAATTTTAAAAAGGGTTCATGATCTCACTCCATTTGTTTTCCTAACTCTAAAGTTAGGGTATTGCCACCTATCTCAGAAATCTTCAGAGGTCCTTCTAGTGAATCAAGCCTTCCAAGATTCTTGCCAGATTCCAAAAAGCTGGGTGGGGATAAAGGGGAGGGAATCACAAATCAAGGAAAATGGCTTTTAAGAGTGGCTTACACAGGATCTTGATCAAGGACCCACAAGGATGAGATAGAGGAAGGGTTCCTAGTACTAATTCCATATTGAGAGGTGGAAGGAACCCTACTAATGTCTGCAGAAACTGAGCAATTAGCAGCCCAGCCTCGTAGTGCTTAAATGATCAAAGTCAGATGGTGAGGAATGATCACACAAGGTGACTAAGTATCAGGGATTTCTGCAAGGAATATCATCAACTTGTGGTACACAGAAATTGGAAGCCATTTTGTTACCTCAGTTAGAAACAACTTTTTTTTTCTGTCTCAGAAAGCCATAGTGTTATCCTACAAAGCAAATGCATAATTTTCAAATATGAAAACAAAAATTTCTGCTGTCATACACTTAATTACCAAACACGGTGATGGTACATTCCTATAATCCCAGCACTTGGGAGGCTGAGGCAGTTAGGATCAGAAGTTAGAGCAGTCTAGGCTATAAAAAACTAAGGACTGGGCTGGACAGGTAGCTCAGCAGTTAGGAGCACTGGCTGCTCTTGCCAAGGACCTGGGTTCTGTTCCCAGCACCCACATAGCAGCTAGCACCTCTAACTCGTTTCAGAGGATCCAAAGCCCTCCTCTGACTTCTGCAGGTTCTGCATGACACAAGTGCACTGATATACATGAAGGCAATACACTCATACATATAAAACTCTACTGGTTCTTAAAAAAAAAAAAAGAAAAAAAAAAAAAACAGGCTGGAGACGGCCTAGCGGTTAAGAGCGCCGATGCTCTTGCAGAGGACCTGGGTTCGATCCCCAGCACCCACATGGTGGCCGAAAACCGTCTGAAACTCCAATTCCAGGAGAATTCCAGTTCCAGGGGAATCTGACACCCTCTTCTGACCTCCATGGCATTGCACAACAGGGGTACACAAACCTACATGCAGACAGTACATTCATACAAATAAATAAGGGATAGGGTCTGATGGCATTGTTTGATAGAATATTTGCCTAGCATGTGTGAGGCCTTGGATTTAAATCCCAGCACTGACAACTAGAATATAAAATGAGTTGGAAAGGTGGCTCAGCAGTTAAGAGCACAGGCTACTCTTACAGAGGATCTGGGTTCTGTTCCCACAGACATCACAACTAACAACCCTCTATATAATTCTAGTTCCAGGGGATCTGATGCCCTTTTCTGGCCTCTTCAGGCACTGCACAACACTGTGCACTTACATACATCCAGGCAATACACTCATACCCATAAATTTAAAAAAAATGACTGAGGGGCTGGAGAAATGGTTCAGCAATTAAGAGCACTAGCTGCTCTTGCAGAGGACCCACATTTGGTTCCCAGTACCCACATGGGTAACAACCATCTGTAATTCCACTTCCAGGGAAATGACACACCCTTCTGGCTTCCACAGGCACTCAGGAGGCAGAAGCAGGAGGATCTGAAGCCAGCCTCCTCTATACAGGGAGTTCCAGGCCAGTTGGGGTTACAGCTCTTTTGTCTAACTTCAGGCCAAATAGAATTATTAGGACCTTCAGAAAACCACAATCTCTTTCCCATATCCCTAAGAATTAAGTCCAACATGTTCCTAACACTGTGAACTCCTGAATGGAAAGTCAAAGAAAAGGCACTTCTAATGACAGCTGGGCATAGAAGCCCCCACACCTGTAATCATAGCATGGGACACTGATGCAGATTTGAGTTTTATGGCAGCCTTAGCTATACATCAAGACTGGCTCAAAATGACTCCTTAAAAATAGCTGGACATGGGGCTGGAGGGATGGCCTAGCGGTTAAGATCGCCGACCGCTCTTGCAGAGGACCCGGGTTCGATCCCCAGCACCCACATGGCGGCTGAGAACCGTCTGCGACTCCGGTTCCAGGAGAACTCCAGTTCCAGGGGAATCCGAGACCCTCTTCTGACCTCCGCGGCATCGCACGACACGGGTGTGCAGACCTGCATGCAGACAATACATTCATACATATAAAAATAAAAATAAATAAAT
>VZQC01009282.1:2736607-2792496 GCA_009823505.1 Rhizomys pruinosus | reverse complement strand
AAAAAAAAAAAAAAAAAAAACCCCAAAAAACTCCACATTAAAAAAAAAGGCCAGATTGCCAGGTGTGGCAGCATGCCTTTAATCCGAGCACTCAGGAGGCAGAGGCAGGCAGATCTCTGTGAGTTCAGCACCAGCCTGGTCTACATAGCATATTCCAGGCAAGGAAGACCCTGTCTCAAAAGAACAAAACAAAACAAAAAAGCCAGGTGAAAACAAAACAAATGGTGGTGTGTATTAGTTTGAACTCTAGATCAGCTACTTAACACTCTGGACTCCTGATAGGCTAACTAGACAGGGGAGGAGCTGGCACTGAAGAGTGGGGAGAGTAATTTGGCACAATCTAGGAGGAATGACAGGAGGTGTGAACTCCAGGGGGTGGTCGAATTAGGGAGGGCGCCAAGGGAGAAGCAGGTATAATGGCGATTTAACATTATAAAATACATAAAAATTGAATAAAAAAATAAAAGGGCTAGGAGCTGGAGAGTTAAGGATGTGTATGTGTTCTGCTCTTGCAAGGAACAGAGTTCAACTCCAAGCAGCCATGACAGGAGCAGCTCACAAAGGCCAGGGGATCCCTCCAGCACCCTCTTTTGGACTCCACAGTAACCACAGGCAAGTTCTCTCTCTCTTAAAATACAGAAAATGCCCCCCTCCACACACTCTTAAAATACAGAAACAAGGGGGCTGGAGAGATGGCTCAGTGGTTAAAAGCATTGACTGCTCTTGCAGAGGACCCAGGTTCAATTCCCAGCACCCACATGGTAGCTAACAACCATCTGTAACCGGTTCCAGGGGATTTGACATCCTCTTCTGAATTCTATGGGCATTGCATTGACACGGATGCACTTACATATGTAAGCCATATACTCATACACATAAAATAAAAATAATATTAAAACACAGAAACAAAATGGCCACACCTCTAAAGACAGGCTCCAGGTGTTGTACAGTTGGGAAAGTCTCCAGATCCCCATCCTAGCATGTTACTTACATCCTTTAAAAAACTGGCCCTATTCCAGGAGTGGACAAGGGAGTTATTAGGTATGATCAAGATACATATATACACATGTAAGACACTGTCAAGTAATATATTAAAAAATATTTTTTGAAACACTAGCTCTGGCTGCTGGGTATGGTAATTCAATGACTTTAACCAGCACTTGGGAGGCAGAGGCAGGTGGATCTCTGGGAGATGGGACCAGCCAGGGCTATAGGGAGTCCACATCTCAAAACCAAACAAAAAACTACTACTGTGTATGCAAAGCCATTTAAAGTGAAGTGTAGCTAAGCAGCAAACGGCCATGGTAGACTGGATTCTGTGGCCTTCACACCTTCAGAACTAGCAAGCACCTACTGAATGGTACAAGGAAAGGTTATTGTGGTAAGTGATTTATATGAGTACTTAAATGCAATGTCTTCAACTCTCCTTTAGCTAAGTACGGCTCATTCCAGATAAAGCAGAGCTGATCAAACACAAACTTTGCATGGGAAGATAACAGAAATGCACAGTAAAGCTAAAAGGTGTGAGGTGGTTGAAAGCAAGGCAGAATATACACAAGACAAACCCATTATTTTGTGTACTAACAAAATTTTGAAATATAACACCTACAATATTAATAAACTCAAATTGAAAAATCTGAAGAAAAATTGTCCATACCTGTAATATACCCTTTCAGTCCTTAAAAAAAAAAATCAGTGCATTTAAAAATAAACCAGAATTCTGATTTCAAATTATTTTACATGTTTTATTAATATCTTTATTAATAAATTCATTTTTTAAAAGGAAGTCTTAGCCGGGACTTAGTGCACACCTTTAATCCCAGGCAGAGGCAGGCAGACCTCAGTGAGTTTAAGGCCAGTCTGATCTACACAAAGTGAGTTCAGACTAGCTCAGACTGCAGGGAGACATTTCAAAAAGACCAAAAAATAAAAAAATAAAAATAATAAAAGGAGGTCTTGGGACTGGAAAGATGGCTCAGCAGCTGACAGTGCCTGTTGCTCTTCCAGGTGACTTGAGTTCAGTTTCCAGCACCCACTTTGGGCAGCTTACAACCAGCCCCTGTAACTCCTAGAGGATCCATGTTCCTCCTCTGGCCTCCAATGGGGACCTGAACACACGTGGTATACACAGGCAAAGGCAAAAATTAAAAATTTTACAAAAGGGAAGTCCGTACTCTTTAAATCCTACGAATTTGAGTATATTCTACCATGTTAGAAGAAAATTTACTAATTTGTCAACCTATATTCATCAAATCATAGCTCAACATGCATTGAAATACCAATCACTATACTTCTACTTGGGAATATGTAAAAAGGCAATCTGAAAATTATTTTGAGCTATTAAGCTCTGCCACTTTTTTTTTTTAATTTTTTTATTATTTATTTTTGTATGTGTATGAATGTATTGTCTGCATGCAGGTCTGTGCACCCGTGTCGTGCAATGCCGCGGAGGTCAGAAGAGGGTCTCGGATTCCCCTGGAACTGGAGTGCTCCTGGAATTGGAGTTTCAGACGGTTCTCGGCCGCCATATGGGTGCTGGGGATCGAACCGGGGTCCTCTGTAAGAGCGGTCAGCGCTCTTAACCGCTAGGCCATCTCTCCAGCCCCCCTAAACAGTTTTGTATCCACATTCTTCATGGCTGAAAAAGTTTTCATTGTGTATATATGTATTTCCCTTATCCATCCCTTTGTCATTTAGATACCTAGAATGGTTTCTAATTTACATAGTGCTGCTATAAACAATGAAGTGCAAGTATCTCTGTGGTATGTTGACTTGGAGCCTTTTGAATAAATGCCTAGGAGTAGGTTGAGCAGGTCATATGACTTATTTTTATCTCCTTGACAAACTACTATAAATGATAACATTTAAAAACCTTGCAATTTTAAGTTCAAACCACAAATAGGTGCAACATTGAAAAAAAATTTCTGAGCTTTATCAGAACTTTTTTTTTTTTGTCATTTTGAGGCAGTGTCTTCCTGTAGCCCCCAAGCTGGCCTTGAACTCACAGAGATCCACCTGCCTCTGCCTCCTGAGTGCTGGGGTTAAAGGCGTATGCCACCACACCTGGCCAGAAAGTAATTCTTAAAAATTAGAGAGAACTCAAGGGTTGGGTACACACTTCAACCCAGTGTTAAGTCCCTGGGTTCAAGCCTCAGAAATTTTTTTATGTGTGTGAATGTATTGTCTGCATGGAGGTTTGTGCACCCGTGTCGTGCAATGCCGCGGAGGTCAGAGAGGGCGTCGGATTCCCCTGGAACTGGAGTTCTCCTGGAATTGGAGTTACAGACGGTTCTTAACCGCCATGTGGGTGCTGGGGATCGAACCCGGGTCTTCTGCAAGAGCAGTCTGTGCTCTTAACTGCTAGGCCATCTCTCCAGCCCCCAGAAATTTTTTTTTTTTTTTGAAACAAGGTCTCCTTGTAAATCAGGCTGGCCTCAATCACAGAGATCTATCTGCCTGCCTCTGCCTCTCAAGTGCTGGGATTAAAGGCATGTGCCACCACACCCAGATGCAGAAATGAAATTTTAAACAAGAACAAAACCCTCAAACACACCTTTAAACCCTTGCATCACTCTAAACCCTTATTTACACAGTTTCCCCTGAGGAAAAGTGTTCTTTCTCCATCCACTTAGTACCAGAAGACCCACAAAGGAGTTCAAAAGATGCTTACAAAAAAAAAAAAGAAGATACTAACTACAGTATATGGAGTTCTCTAAAGCAGTAAGACATTTTTAAAGATTTACTACTTTATCAGCTATGTGTGGTGGCACACAGGAATCTCCGTGAGTTCAAAGCCAGTCTTGTAGCTGGGGTTATAGGGAGACTGTCTCAAAAAGACCAAAAAATAATAAAATAAAATAATTACTACTTTATGTGTATGCACGTGCACATGTATCATGCAAGAGTACTGGAGGAGATGAGGTATCTGCTCCCTTCCAGCTGGAGTTAACAGGTTGTCACATGAGTCCTGGGGATGCAACAATCCTCTGAAAAAGCAGTAGGCACCTTTAACCACTGTGCCACCCATCCAGCCCTATGAGACATTTAAATGTGGAACTGAATGTTGACAGCAATGTGCACCTTAAAGAGGTATACTACAGCAATTCACAATCCATTACTGTACTCACCATTTTATTGTCTTATGATAAGCCCATAATTCAAACATACCATTCTCATCTTCACTGAAGTATTTTTTAATCAAAAAAGTAGCATCCTGCTGATTTAAACTTGGGAAAAACAAACTCCTATTTTCCTGAGGCGCTAGAGGGCCTTATAAATTCTTTTTTTTTGTCTTTTCGAGACAGGGTCTCCCTGTAGCCCCAGCTGTCCTGGAACTCACTCTGTAGACCAGGCTGGCCTTGAACTCACAAAGATCCGCCTGCCTCTGCCTCCCAAGTGCTAGGATTAAAGGCGTGTGCCACCACACCCGGCTGGGCCTTATAAATTCTGAGCAAACACTTTCACTGAGTTACTTGAGCTAGGGTTTCACTATGCTGCTGTAGATGGCCTGGAACTCACTAGGTTGGCCTCGAACTCGAGATCCCACTGTCTCTGCCTCTCAAGGGCAGGGAATAAAGGCATGCACTTGGCTACCAGAGTTATACCCTGTTTTATTTGAGACACTGTCTCACTATGTATCTCTTGTTGGCCTTGAACTGATAGCTACCTCTGAGTGCTGGGATTAAAGGTATGTACCATTACAACAAGCCAATACCCACAACACACTCTGCACACACCTCATTTAAATGATGTTGAATTTTGTCTTTTCATTTCCCCCTAGAAATGTACCTAAGTGGTAGACTGCCTAGCAAGTACAAAGCTCTTGGGAAGAAAGGAAAGCAAGTTAAGAAGAGAGATGGGGAATGGGGAGAAGAGGGATAGAGAACATGACAGCATATTAACTGTAAATGGAACTTGTTTCACATTCATATTTTAGGAGCTAAAAAGACAAAACTACAATGCTAACTTTTCAAATTATGTTCATCTGAGAGATGGCTCAGCAGCTGAAGTGCACACTGTTCTTGTGGAGGACCAAAGTTTGATCCCTAGCACCCACATCAGGTAGCTGACAACCTCCTGTAACTCTAGCTCCAGAGGAATTTGAGACCTCTGGCATCTGCAGGCCTGCACATACCCACACGCCACACACATTATTAAAAACAAATATTTAGGGCTGGAGAAATGGCCTAGCGGTTAAGAGTGCTGACTGCTCTTGCAGAGGACCCAGGTTCGATTCCCAGCACCCACATGGCGGCTGAGAACCATCTTTAACTCCAGTTCCAGGGGAATCCGACACCCTCTTCTGACCTCCGTGGCATTGCACGACACGGGTGCACAAACCTACATGAAGACAGTACATTCATACACATAAAAAAATAAAATTAAAAAAACAAAAACAAAACAAATATCTAAAAATTTCATTGATTTGAAAATCCTTTCTCCAACTAATACTTAAAGACGGATTAACAAGGGCTGGAGAGATAGCCTAGCGGTTAAGAGCACCGACTGCTCTTGCAGAGGACCCGGGTTCGATCCCCAGCACCCACATGGCGGCTAAGAATCATCTGTAACTCCAATTCCAGGAGAACTCCAGTTCCAGGGGAATCCGAGACCCTCTTCTGACCTCCACGGCATTGCACGACACGGGTGCACAGACCTACATGCAGACAGAACACTCATACACATACAAAAACAAATAAAATTTTAAAAAGAGATTAACAAAATAATCACTGACACTATAAAATAAAAATTATTACAAACTTAGAAGTGGCAGAATTGAATGTTTATGAACTGTCTAAATGAGATACTCCTGCCCTCACACTGAGTGTATACCTACTGAAGCACAATGCTAATACCAGTCAAAGCGTTCATAGTCTTTTCACACTGCAGCTTTGCGGAAAAGCTTCCGATTACCTTGAGCTTTGTGGTTTGTGCTTGGCCAGTTGCTGGATGTGCGAGTTACTGCTGTAGAAAAGTATTAATAGCTTCATTTCAGTATAAACATAAGTAACTTCCAGACACTTATGTAGAGGACAAAAATTGTATTTGGTATTTAAGTAATCTGAACCAGTTTACAAGTGACTGTGTTTTGTATTACTGTGAAGATATGAAAATGTTGGTAATTAATTTAAAGTGTTCCACATAACTTCTTAATTTCTACATCCTCTCTCTTACTCTTTTGGGGGTTTTTTCAGAAGCAACTTTCCTGCTCTTATTGTATATTCCTTTTTAGTGGAGATCCAGAAGTATAGATTGAATGGGAGAGCACTTAATGTATCCAGGCTGGGGGGAATCACAAATTGAAATACCTCCTGTGGTCACATATTTTGGAGGTCATGTCTATCTCCAACAACAGGAAGTTTCTTATTACATTCTTCATATTGCCTGCTGTTTGAGTTGACAAATTCCCTTCCCAATAAAAATTTCACTTACACTCCTGCCTTCTGCATAGTTCTGGTATTGCACTTTTACCATGTAATAGAAGTAGCATGCTACTGCCAGAATATAAGCATTACTTTGAGCAAATTAAAATGCATGTAATTTCTTAATACACTAGAAAGGGAAATAAAGTACAGCAAGTCCAAGTCTAAAACTTTAGTACGTTTCCCATGCAGATTTGTGCACAGCAAGAGGTATCCAGTTTGTCCAGTGATCATTCTTTAGAATTGGACAATTGTGTGTTGCTAATCATTGACTATAGTCTCCAAAAAAGCCTTGTGAAAATGTTATGCCCTATGTAACAGCAGAGTAACATAAAATAAAACTACATTTATATAAATGATTATGGTTTTGTAACAGTTGCATACCTTTTTTTGGGGGGGGGGGTCTTTTGAGACAGGGTTCTCTGTAGCCCCGCTGTCCTGGAACTCGTCTTTAGTAGACAAGGCTGGCTTTGAACTCACAAAAGATCCACCTGCCTGCTTGCCGTCCCAAGTGAATCAGGATAAAAGGCAGTGGGCCACCATATTTTAACGACAAGTAATTTGCTACTTTTTGAGGTTTAGTGCTATTTCCCTTTTCGTGTGAAATGTAGTGGTGATACCTGTATTTTCTGCATTTTGGTACACTTGTTGGGGATACCTGGAAATGTAAATAAAATTGGACTATTCTGGCCGGGCATGGTGGCACATGCCTTTAATCCTAGCACTCGGGACAGAGGCAGAGGCAGTGGATCTTTGGAAGTTCCAGGCCAGCTTGGTTCACAGAGGCGAGTAGCCCAGACAGCTGGGCGCTACAAGGAGACCCTGTCTTGAAAAGACCAAAGAAAAAAAAGAAACGACTAATGGACTATTCTAGTTTTTATAATCACAGGTAGTCTTCATGAGTCATCTCTGCCTCAGATGTAAGTAATAATCTGGTTAAGTGTCCGATGGACTAAAGGGGTTTTTTTTTTTTTTTTTTTTTTTTGGTTTTTTTTTTTTTTGTCATCTGCCTACTGCAGACCAGGTGGGCCTTTAACTCTCTACCTGCCTCTGGCTCCCAAGTGCTAGGATTAAAGGCATATACCACCACCAGCTTAAAGTGGACATTTTAAAACTAGAAAAGCTAATTAATTATGAGTGCTTTGACTGGTATTAGCATTGTGCTTCAGTAGGTATACACTCAGTGTGAGGGCAGGAGTATCTCATTTAGACAGTTCATAAACATTCAATTCTGCCACTTCTAAGTTTGTAATAATTTTTATTTTATAGTGGGTCCCATTGAATTATTTTGTTAATCTCTATCTTTTTAAAATTTTAGTTTGTTTTTGTATGTGTATGGCGTGTTACTGTCTGCAGGTAGGTCTGTGCACCCGTGGTCGTGCAATGCCGGAGGTCGAGAAGAGTGTGTCGATCCCCTGGAACTGAGTTTCGCCTGGAATTGGAGTTACAGATGGATTCTTAGCCGCCATGTGGGTGCTGGGGATCGAACCCGGTAAGTCTGGAAGAGCAATCGGTGCTCTTAACCGCTAGGCTATATCCCCAGCCCTTGTTGAGCCGTCTTTAAGTATTAGTTGGAGAAAGGATTTTCAAATCAATGAAATTTTTAGATATGTGTTTTTGTTTTTGTTTTTTTTAATTTTATGTTGTTTAGTGTTATGAAGGTACTGTCTTCATGTGGTTTGTGCACCCGTGTCGTGCAATGCACGGAGTCAGAAGAGGGTGTCGGATGCCCCCTGGAACTGGAGTTAAAGATGGTTTCTCAGCCGCCATGGGGGTGCTGGGAATCGAACCTGGTCCGCTGCAAGAGCAGTCAGCACGTCTTAACCGCTAGCCATTTCTCCAGCCCTAAATATTTTGTTTTTAATAATGTGTGTGGCGTGTGGGTATGTGCAGGCCTGCAGATGCCAGAGGTCTCAAATTCCTCTGGAGCTAGAGTTAACAGGCGGTTTTCAGCTACCTGATGTGGGTGCTAGGACTCAACTTTGGGTCCTCCACAAGAACAGGTGTGCACTTGTCAGGCTGCTGAGCCATCTCTCAGATGAACATAATTTGAAAAGTTAGCATTGTAGTTTTGTCTTTTTAGCTCCTAAAATATGAATGTGAAACAAGTTCCATTTACAGTTAATATGCTGTCATGTTCTCTATCCCTCTTCTCCCCATTCCCCATCTCTCTTCTTAACTTGCTTTCCTTTCTTCCAGGAGCTTTGTAACTGCGAGGCAGTCCTAAGCCACTTAGGTACAGTTTCTAGGGGAAAAATGGAAACAAGACAAAATTCAAACAGCATTTAAATGAGGTGTGTGCAGAGTGTGTTGTGGGTATTGGCTTGTTGTAATGGTACATACCTTAATCCCAGCACTCAGAGGTAGCTATCAGTTCAAGGCCAACAAGAGATACATAGTGAGACAGTGGTCTCAAATAAAACAGGGTATAACTCTGGTAGCCAAGTGCATGCCTTTATTCCCTGCCCTTGAGGGGCAGAGACAGTGGGATCTCGAGTTCGAGGCCAACCTAGTGAGTTCCGGCCATCTACAAGCAGCATGTGAAACCCTAGCGTCAGTAACGCAGGGAAAGTGTTTTTCTCAGAATTTATAAGGCACAGCCCGGTGTGGTGGCCACACGCATTTAATCCTAGCACTTTGGGAGGCAGAGACAGGCGATTTCTTTGGAGTTTCAAAGGCCACCCCTGTTCTACAGAGTGGAGTTCCAGGACAGCTGGTGCTACAGGAGACCCTGTCTCGAAAAGGCAAAAAAAAAGAATTTAGAAGGCCCTCTAGCGCCCCGGGAAATAGGAGTTTGTTTTTCCCAAGTTTAAATCAGCAGGATGCTACTTTTTTGATTAAAAAATTACTTCATGAAGAGGAAAATGGTAATGATGTCAGTGAATATATGGGCTTAATCATAAGACATAAAATGGTGAGTACAGTAATGGATTGTGAATTGCTGTAGTATACCTCTTTAAGGTGCACATTGCTGTCAACATTCAGTTCCACATTTAAATGTCTCATAGGGCTGGATGGGTGGCACAGTGGTTAAAGGTGCCTACTGCTTTTTCAGAAGATTGTTGGCATCCCCAGACTCATGTGAACACCTGTTTACTCCAGCTGGAAGGGAGCAGATACCTCATCTCCTCCAGTACTCTTGCATGATACATGTGCAACGTGCAATACACATAAAATAGTAATTATTTTATTTTTATTTTTTGGTCTCTTTTTTTGAGACAGAGCCTCACTATAACCCACACAAGACTGGCTTTGAACGCACGGAGATCCTGTGGTGCCACCACACTAGCTGATAAAGTGTAAATCTTTAAAAAATGTCGTATCTGCTTTAGAGACTCCATATACTGTATTAGTATCTTCCTTTTTTTTTTTTTGTAAGCATCTTTTGAACTCCTTTGTGGGTCTTCTGGTACTAAGTGGATGGAGAAAGAACACTTTTCCTCAGGGGAAACTGTGTAAATAAGGGTTTAGAGTGATGCAAGGGTTTAAAGGTGTGTTTGAGGGTTTTAATGTTCTTGTTGTTAAAAATTAGTCATTCTGCATCTGGGTGTGGTGCAACATGCCTTTAATCCCAAGAACTTGGGAAGCAGAGACACGCAGAATATGCTCTGTGATTTGAGGCCCAGGCCTGAGTTGTTACGGAGACCCTTGTTTCAAAAAAAAAAAAAAATTGTCTGGGGCTGGAGAGATGGCCTACAGTTAAGAGGCACAGACTGCTCTTGCAGGAAGACCGTTCGATCCCCAGCACCCACATGCGGTTAAGAACCGTCTGTAACTCCAATTCCGAGAACTCCAGTTCCACCAGGGGAATCCGACGCCCTCTCTGACCTCCTCTCATATGCACACAGGGTGCACAAACCTCCATGCGGACAATACATTCACACACATTAAAAAATTTCTGGAGCTTGAAACCAGGACCTTTAACACTGGTTGAAGTTTTGTAACCCAAGCCGCTTGATTCTCCTCGAATTTTTTAAGAATTAAATTCTGGCCAGGTGTGGTGGCATAACGCCTTTGACCCCAGCACGCAGGAGGCAGAGGCAGTGGATCTCTGTGAGTATCAAGTGCCAGTTGGGGGCTAACAGAGAGACAAAAGCTGCCTCAAAATGACAAAAAAAAAAAAGTTCGATAAAGCGCAGAAATTTTTTTTCAATGTTGCACCTATTTGTGGTTTGAACTTAAAATTGCAAGGTTTTTAAATGTTATCATTTATAGTAGTTTGTCAAGGAGATAAAAATAAGTCATATGACCTGCTCAACCTACTCCTAGGCATTTATTCAAAAGGCTCCAAGTCAACATACCACAGAAATACTTGCAGCTTCATTGTTTAGAGCAGCACTATATGTAAATTAAAACCATTCTAGGTAATCTAAATGACAAAGGGAGGGATAAGGGAAATACATATGCACAAGGAAAACTTTTTTCAGCCAATGAAAAAATGTGGATACAAACGGTTTAGTGGGGGCTGGAGAGATGGGCCTAGCGGTTTTAAGAGCGCTGACCGCTCTTACAGAGGACCCCGGTGTTCGATCCCCCAGCACCCATATGGCGGGCCGAGAACCGGCTGAAACGCCAATTCCCGGGAGCACTCCAGTTCCAGGGGAAATCCGAGACCCTCTTCTGACATCCGCGGCATTTTGCACGACACGGGTTGAACAGACTGGCATGCAGACAATACATTCACACACATACAAAAAAATAAATAATTAAAAAATTAAAAAAAAAAGTGGGCAGAGCTAATATAGCTCAAAATAATTTCAGATTGTGGCCTTTTTTACATATTCCCAAGTAGAAGTATAGTGATTGGTATTTCAATGCATGTTGAGCTATGATTTGATGAATATAGGTTGACAAATTAGTAAATTTTCTTCTAACATGGTAGAATATACTCAAATTCGTAGGATTTAAAGAGTACGGACTTCCCTTTTGTAAAATTTAAATTTTTTAATTTTTGCCTTTGCCTGTGTATACCACGTGTGTTCAGGTCCCCATTGGAGGCCAGAGGAGGAACATGGATCCTCTAGGAGTTACAGGGGCTGGTTGTAAGCTGCCCAAATGGTGCTGGAAAACTGAACTCAAGTCACCTGGAAGAGCAACAGGCACTGTCAGCTGCTGAGCCATCTTTCCAGTCCCAAGACAATTCTTTTATTATTTTTTATTTTTTTATTTTTGGGGGGCGTTTTGAAATGTCTCCCTGCAGTCTGAGCTAGTCTGAACTCACTTTGGTGGTAGATCAGACTGGCCTAAACTCACTGAGGTCTGCCTGCCCTCTGCCTGGGATTAAAGGAATGCACAAGTCCCGGCTAGAGACTTTCCTTTGAAAAAATGAAATTATTATAAAGAGATTAATAAAAACATGTTAAAATAATTTGGAAATCAGAATTCGGGTTTATTTTAAAATGCAAACTGGATTGTTTTTTTTTAAGGAGGACTGAAAGGGTATATTACAGGTATGGACAATTTTTCTTCAGATTTTTCAATTTGAGTTTATTAATATTGTAGGTGTTATATTTCAAAATTTTGTTAGTACACAAAATAATGGGTTTGTCTTGTGTATATTCTGCCTTGCTTTCAACCACCTCACACCTTTTAGCTTTACTGTGCATTTCTGTTATCTTCCCATGCAAAGTTTGTGTTTGATCAGCTCTGCTTTATCTGGAATGAGCCGTACTTAGCTAAAGGAGAGTTGAAGACATTGCATTTAAGTACTCATATAAATCACTTACCACAATAACCTTTCCTTGTACCATTCAGTAGGTGCTTGCTAGTTCTGAAGGTGTGAAGGCCACAGAATCCAGTCTACCATGGCCGTTTGCTGCTTAGCTACACTTCACTTTTAAATGCTTGTTGCATACCAGTAGTAGTTTTTTGGTTGGTTTTTGAGATGTGGACTCCCGATACCAGGCTGGTCCCCATCTCCCAGAGATCCACCTGCCTCTGCGTCCCAAGGACTGGGATTAAAATCAGTTGTTACCATACCCAGCAGCCAGAGCTAGTGTTTCAAAAAATATTTTTGTTAATATATTACTTGACAGTGTCTTACTGTGTATATATGTATCTTGATCATACCTAATAACTCCCTTGTCCACTCCTGGAATAGGGCCAGTTTTTTAAAGGATGTAAGTAACATGCTAGGATGGGGATCTGGAGACTTTCCCAACTGTACAACACCTGGAGCCTGTCTTTAGAGGTGTGGCCATTTTGTGCTCTTGTTTTAAGATTATTTTGTATTGTATATGTTATGAGTATATGGCTTACATATGTAAGTGCATCCGTTCAATGCAATGCCCATAGAATTCAGAAAGGAATGTCAAATCCCCTGGAACCGGTTACAGATGGTTTAGCTAACATTGGTGCTGGGAATTGAACCTAGGGTCCCGCTGCAAGAGCAGTACAATAGCGTTTAACCACTGAGCCATCATCTCCAGACCCTGTTTCTGTATTTTAAGAGTGTGTGGAGGGGGGCATTTTCTGTATTTTAAGAGAGAGAGAACTTGCCTGTGGTTACTGTGGAGTCCAAAGAGGGTGCTGGAGGGATCCCCTGGCCTTTGTGAGCTGCTCCTGTCATGGCTGCTTGGAGTTGAACTCTGTTCCTTGCAAGAGCAGAACACATACACATCCTTAACTCTCCAGCTCCTAGCCCTTTTATATTTTTTTATTGTCATTTTTTTATGTATTTTTATAATGTTAAATCGGCCATTATACCTGCTTCTCCCGTGGCACCTTCCCTAATTCGACCACCCCCTGGAGTTCACACCTCCTGTCATTCCTCCTAGATTGTGCCAAATTACTCTCCCCACTCTTCAGTGCCAGCTCCTCCCTGTCTAGTTAGCCTATCAGGAGTCCAGAGTGTTAAGTAGCTGATCTAGAGTTCAAACTAATACACACCACCATTTGTTTGTTTTCACCTACCACCTGGCTTTTTTGTTTTGGTATTTGGTTCTTTTGAGACAGGGTCTTCCTTGCCTGGAATATGCTATGTAGACCAGGCTGGTGCTGAACTCCAGAGATCCTGCTGCCTCTGCCTCCTGAGATGCTGGGATTAAAGGCTGCTCCACCACCTGGCATCTGGTCTGGCCTTTTTTTTTAATGTGGAGGGAGTTTTTGGTGTTTAGGTTTTTTTTTTTTTTTTTTTTTTGGCGTGGTCGCGACAGGGTCTCCCTGGTAGCCCTAGCTGTCCGGGAATTCACTACGTAACCAGGCTGGCCTTGAACATCACAAGATCCGCCTGCCTCTGCCTCCCAAGTTGCTAAAGGATTAAAAGGCGTGCACCACCACGTCCAGCTATTTTTTTTTTAGATTTATTTTTATTTTATATGTATGATGTAGTGTTCTGCATGCAAGTCCTGCACACCCGGTTCGTGGCGATGCCGCGGAGGTGCAGAAGAGGGTCTCGGATTCCCCACTGGAACTGGAGTTCTCCTGGAACCGCTTGGAGTGCAGACGGTTCTGCCGCCTCCATGTGGGTGCGGGGATCGAACCAGGGTCCTCTGCAAAGAGCGGTCGCATCTTAACCTCTAGGCCATCCCTCCAGCCCCATGTCCAGCTATTTTTAAGGAGTCATTTTGAGCCAGTCTTGATGTATAGCTAAGGCTGCCATAAAACTCAAATCTGCATCAGTGTCCCATGCTATGAGGTACAGGTGTGGGGGCTTCTATGCCCAGCTGTCATTAGAAGTGCCTTTTCTTTGACTTTCCATTCAGGAGTTCACAGTGTTAGGAACATGTTGGACTTAATTCTTAGGGATATGGGAAAGAGATTGTGGTTTTCTGAAGGTCCTAATAATTCTATTTGGCCTGAAGTTAGACAAAAGAGCTGTAACCCCAACTGGCCGGGAATTCACTGTATAGAGTAGGCTGGCCTTAAATCCTCCTGCCTTCTGCCTCGGATGCCTGTGGAGCCAGGAAGGTGTGTCTTATTCCTTGGAAGTGGAATTACAGATGGTTGGTTACCCGGTGGGTTACTTGGAAACCAAATGTGGGTCCTCTCAGAGCAGCTAGTGCCTCTAATTGCCTGAACCATTTCCTCCAAGCCTCATCATTTTGTTTTATTAAATTTATGGGTATGAGGGTATTGCCTGGATGTAATGTAAGTGCAACAGTGTTGTGCAGATGCCTGAAGATGCCAGAAAAGGGCAAAATACAGTCCCTGGAACTAGAAAATTATATAAGGTTGTTAGTTGTGATTTTCTGTGGGACGAACCCAGATCCTCTTAAGAGTACCGTGCTCTTAACTGCTGAGCCAACCTTCCAGCCTCCATTTTATATTCTAATTGTCAGGTGCTGGGATTTAAATCCAGGCCTCACACATGCAGGGTACAAAAATATTCTATCAAACAATGCCATCAGACCCTATCCCTTATTTATTTGTATGAATGATCTGTCCTGCAAGGGTTAGGTTTGTGTACCCCTGTTGTGCAATGCCATGAGGTCAGAAGAGGTGTCAGATTCCCCTGGAACTGGAATTCTCCTGAATTGGAGTTTCAGACGGTTTTTTCGGCCACCATGTGGTGCTGGGGATCGAACCCAGGTCCTCTGCAAGAGCATCGGCGCTCTTAACCTCTAGGCCTTCTCCAGCCTGTTGTTTTTTTTTTCTTTTTTTTTTTTGTTAAGAACCAGTAGAGTTTTATATGTATGAGTGTAATTGCCCTTCATGTATAGATCAGTGCACTTGTGTCAGGCAGAAACCGCAGAGGCCAGGGGAGGGCTTTGGATCCTCTGAAACGAGTTAGAGGTGCTAGCTGCTCGTGTGGTGGGTGCTGGAAGCAGAACCCAGGTCCTCGCTTGGCAGAGCAGACAGTGCTCCTAAATGCTGAGCTAACCTGTCCAGCCCAGTCCTTAGTTTTTTATAGCCTAGACTGCTCTAACTTCTGATCCCCTAACGCCTCAGCCTCCCAGTGCTGGATTAATTAGGAAGGTAACCCGTCACCGTGTTTGGTAAATAATGTATGACAGCAAGAAAAAATTTTTTGTTTTCATATTTGAAAATTATGCATTTGCTTTGTAGGATAACACTATGGCTTTCTGGGCTGAACAGAAAAAAAAAAGTGTTTTTCTAAAACGAGGTAACAACATTGCTGCCATTTCTGTGTACCACAAGTTGATGATATTCCTTGCAGAAATCCCTGATACTTAGTCACCTTGTGTGATCATTCCTCACCATCTGACTTTGATCATTTAAGCACTACGAGGCTGGGCTGCTAATTGCTCAGTTTCTGCAGACATTAGTAGGGTTCCTTCCACCTCTCAATATGGAATTAGTACTAGGAACCCTTCCTCTATCTCATCCTTGTGGGTCCTTGATCAAGATCCTGTGTAAGCCACTCTTAAAAGCCATTTTCCTTGATTTGTGATTCCCTCCCCTTTATCCCCACCCAGCTTTTTGGAATCTGGCAAGAATCTTGGAAGGCTTGATTCACTAGAAGGACCTCTGAAGATTTCTGAGATAGGTGGCAATACCCTAACTTTAGAGTTAGGAAAACAAATGGAGTGAGATCATGAACCCTTTTTAAAATTGGACTTGATAAGTGTAAAATGGTGTGATCTAGTGATGGGACTATGACCAATCCAGAAGTCAAGCGGTCTGGCTTCTATGTGTATTCTGTTAAATATATTGAGTACATATTAGAATTACCCTATTTATTAGATAGAACTGTCATCCTCACAACTTTATAG
Organism: Rhizomys pruinosus; assembly: GCA_009823505.1. NCBI lineage: Eukaryota > Metazoa > Chordata > Mammalia > Rodentia > Spalacidae > Rhizomys > Rhizomys pruinosus. Next base: position 2,776,400 of record VZQC01009282.1, on the reverse strand, counting down.
CTGAAGCCTTAATCTGAGTTTCACTTTTTTTTTTTGGGGGGGGGGTAGGGTCTCCTATCAGCCCCAGCTGGCCTAAACTCACATGTAGACAAGACTGGCCCTTGTGACTCAGAGACCAGCCTGGCTTCTGCCTCCCCAGTGGCGGGATTAAAGGGTGTACCACCACCGCCCATCTTTGAGTTTCACTTTTTCTTAGCTATGAAGGAACATAGCTCATCTGGCTCTGGCCAGTGCAGAAGTTTCCAAATTTAAAGGATGTGTTTTGGGGGGGGGGGGTTAAGTAGTAGGCTGAGCATGGTATCAAGCACCTTAATCCCAGCTACTCAGGAGGTGGAAGTAGGAAGACTGCCAAATTTGAGGACAGCTTGTCAATAATACTCTCAGCCAGCTATGGTAGCACACATCTATAAATTTCCAAATTTCCAAATGTGCGAGCAGAGGCCCGTCTGTCACACACACAAAAGCCTGGTCTACACGAGACGTTCCTGTTTTTGAAAGAAAAAAGAAAAAAATTTAAATAAAAATACAAAAAAGGTTGGAGTTATAGCTGAGTGATAACAGTGCTTGCCTAGCATGCGCAAAAAGGACCTAGGTATAGCAGGACGGCCTAATTTACGAACTAGAAAGTTCTAACAACTTTGAAACCAGTCAACCATCCCAAGCAGACCTATTACCCTAGATTTTCAAGGACACAGACACAAAAAGAAAGGAGTAACAGGGAGGAGAAGTTTTAACAACTTTAAGCAGTGATTTTTCTTCTAATTAGCATTCTCCAATGGAATACAGTGGGGAAAAGTAATTCTGTTGAAATAAGAAAAATCAAGACCCAGAGAAAATTTCCAAGAAAAAAAATGTCTTTGCTTCTGGTCAAGAGTTAACTTGTCTAATGTGTTAGTTCATGCCTATAATTTTATCACTTGCAAGACTGGGGAAGAAATAGTGAGTTCCAGGCCAGACTGGGCTATGAGAAAAGACCACTGTCTCAAAAAAATGGGTGGAAGATAAAATTAACTTGGTTATCAAGATCTCCTGGATACCTGCTGAAACACATCTTTGTCTCAGTAGGGGTCAAGTAGAGCCCCAAAGATCATTAGTGTTTCTGGACAATCTGTACTGTTTACATCTATGCATATCTGAAACCAGGGAATCAGAGTGCCATTTTCTTACTACCTGAAATTCATTAAATAAGAGAAAGCTTAGAACCGTACATGTTAACCCTTGACCTTTCAAAATTATTGCCTATTCTGTTTTGTATTAAAGCAAAAATTTTATTCCAGTCCTAACCATGCTTTGAACTCCAGATCTTTTTGACTCAGCCACTTGAGTGCTGGATTAAAAGTGTTCACCAGCATTCCCTAATGAATTCATCCGTATGTTCTTTGGAAAGGAGGCTGTAGATCTAGCTGGTGTGTGGATATGAGCAGAGAGATCCACATCCAGTATTAATGCAACATCAGTGTTGATGAAAGACTGGCCTGAATCTTGAGGCTGGAAGCTAGGAATGCATCCCAGTCAGTGATGGGCAGAAGGCCCAGAGACTTGCCATGTGAGGTCATGCAAGACAAAATTTCAATCCAGCAGTCCTATTGTAGGTTAGGGAAAAAAATGGAGAGGGGATGTCTTGAGAGTTTGTTTATCTAGCAACCTAGAACTCGTTGTAGACCAGGCTGGGTTTAGCTCATGACCCTTCTGCCTTTGGAGTGCTGGAATTCAGCTGTGTTGTAAGGCACATAAAATGTAAAACAGAAGGCACTGTAGTGGGCTTTTTTCACAACTGCCTGCCAGCCCAGCACCAGAAAACTCCTTTGTGCTATTGTATAGGCCTTGGTAAGAGATGAAGTCAGGGCCCCATTGGATGGATAGTGGACCCAGGCTTGTGAATGAGGTTTTCTTGTTAGATATTCCTATCTAGGACTGGGACTCCTGCAGATCTGTTCAGGATTTATTTGTGGCCAGGATAGTGCAATGGTGACTGGATCACACACTGATAGCAATGTGCTGGTAATAGCCTTAGTTTTTTTTTTCTTTGTTTAAAAATGTTCTTTAGTAGTATTTTACTTTTCTAAGAGCTCTTAACTAATGAGTCATAGCCTCTTCTCTCATGTCTCCCATAATAGATGTTTCAGGAGAGAGTTCTGCATTAAGTGCTCAACTTGAATGACCTGTTATTGAGGTGGTGACAATTACTGGGGATTGGCCTTCTAGCTGTTCTTTTAGAGTATTTTGGGCTGGGTGGAGTGATCCTGTCACTGACAAGATGAATAATCATTGGTCAGTGACAGTCAAGAACTAGCTGGTCTCAGCAGTGGTGCCCTGAACTGGAAATCAGGAAACCTGGCTGTCATTCCTTCCATAACAATGTACTTTGGGAAAAATAAATCTCTTTTTCTATAAACTCCATCAGATGGAAGGTCTAACAATATGGATTGCAGGATTTTTGTTTGTTTTCGTTTTGAGACGGGGTCTCCGTGAAGCCCCCAGCTGTCCTGGAACTATTGAGACCAGGCTGGCCTTGAACTCACTGAGATCTGCCTGCCTCTGCTGACTCCTGAGTGGGGAAATTCAGATTTTGTTCTTCTTTATGTGTATGAGTACTTTTGTTCGCATATAAGTGCACCACATGCAATATATGTTCAGATAGAGATCAGAAGGTAGCCACCCCCAGATCCCCTGGAACTAGAATTATAAAAGTGGTTGTTAGCTGCCAGGTGAGTGCTGGGAATTGAACCTGGGGTCTCTGCAAGAACATTACAGTTTTAAACTTTGGGCCATCTCTTCAGCCCTAAATATCATATTTTTTTTGGTTTGATTTTTGTTTTTTTGAGACAGGGGTATCCCTAATCTCCAGCTGTCCTGGAACTCACTCTGTAAGATTGGTCTGGCCTTGACTCACAGAGAGTCGCCTACTCTGCCTGCCTCCCGAGTGCGAGGACTAAAGGCATGTGCCACCATGCACAGCTTAAAGAAGGTTCTTAGCTGCATGTTGGTGGCGGGAATGGACCAGGTCCTCTGCTAGATCGTCAGTGCTCTTAAATGCTGTGCCATCTCCAGCCCAGGAAATTTTAAGCTCAATGTTTTACATTAAGATTCTGCAAAAATGGGCTGGAGAGATGGCATCAGCAGTTAAGAGCACTGGCCTACTCTTGCAGGAACTGGGTTCAGTGTCCCAGCACCCACATAGCATCTAACAACTGCCTGTAACTCCAGTTCTGGGGATCTAAGCTTCTCTTCCTCTTTTTTTTTTTTTTTTTTATTAAGTTTATTTATTTCTGTATGTGTAGAATGCACTGCCTGCATGCAGTCTGTGCACCCGTGTCGTGCAACCGCCGCGGAGTTCAGAAGAGGGTCTCGGATTACTCCCTGGAACTGGAGTTCTCTTGGAATTGGAGTTTTCAAGAGACGGTTCTTCAGCCGCCATGTGGGTGCGGGATCGAACCCGGGTCCTCTGTAAGAGCGGTCGGTGCGTCCTTAACCGATAGGCCATCTCCTCCAGCCCCTAAGGCTCTCTTATGCCTCTGTGGGCACTTGCACACATATGATGCACATACATAAATGCAGGCAAAATCCTCATATACAAAAAATAAAAATATTTTTAAAAAATATTCTCAGAGCCAGGTGTGATGGCACCACCTTTAATCTAGCACTGGGAGGCAAGGCAGGTGGATGTCTGTAGTGTTCAAGCAGCCTGGTCCTACAGAGTTCAGGCCAGCGGGGGCTACAGGGAGACCTGTCTCGAAAGGACCAAAAATAAATAAATAAAAATATTCTAGAAAAGATTTTTTTATATAATAATGTCCACACATCTAGAAAATAAAAGCAAGACAAAGCAAGAAAGCTCTGAACACAGGGCAGGAAAATACCATGGACTAAAGGGCAACCACACCATACATTTCCAGTTCACATCTAGATTACTAATTGAAGATTTAATGTACGCCTGCTTTGAAGTTCTTTCTGGAATAAAATGTCAAAATCAATAGCGGTTAGAGCACCGACTGCTCTTGCAGAGACCCCGGGCTCAAAAACCCCGGCACCCACAATGGCGGCTGAGAACCAATCTTTAACTCCAGTTCCAGGGGAATTCAACCCCTCTTCTGACCTCCGCGCATTGCACAACACGGGTGCAACAAACCTAATGCAGACAGACATTGATACACATAAAAATAACAAACAAACAAACAAAAAAAAAAGCAGTGAATGACCAAATATCAAGGACCATGAATTATACAACCCAAATTGTACTTCTACATGAATTTGCCTGACTGTACTTCAGAGTAAAGTAAATGGTAATGTCTCCCCAAGGTGACTGCTTTGTGTTCTGGTTCCTTAGGGTGACCAGTATCTCTAAAGCAAGGCAGCAAACTGCACAGGAACTATACAGGATCAGAATTAGGGGACTCTTAAGGTCCATCAGGGCTCAGAGAGGCACTGTAGGTGGGCTATTTTCCCCTGTGGTGCATGTATTCTGGATACATGCTGCAAGTGCTTTCTCCTGCCATCTAGATTCTAAATGTTTGCAAGCTCTTGGCCAGGATCTTTGCTCAGCTCTGGTGATACACCAGCTATGACGTGAATGCTATGAATGCCCCACTGCTTGAGCAAGGGGAGTCTGCAGCAGCAGATCCTCCCGTTCCTCTGTCCTATGCTACCGTAGGAGCAAATCACTCTTGTATAAGACAGATGGGTTTGCCTACCAGCAGCCAGGAGTCTCTATACCTGAAATTCTTTAATATTTATTGAGCACTAAACTGGTGGACTAGCATTCCTCTGGCTCCAAACCAACATCTCTGCAAAATGTCTTAGTGTTGTCAAACATAAAGGCCACTCCCCATAGATTCTAACCCCCCCCCCTTTTTTTTTTTTGTTCGGGCTTGTTACTTAACAAAAGCTTTTCCTTTCTCCTGGCATTTGGTCTGCTGGTCATCTTATTACTCATGAGAAACTCTCTGCTACTCAGTAGGATGGAAGGATGGAAATAAGGACAAACACATATGTCTACTTTCTAGTGGCCTTGGCAAAGGGAAAGGAGGTTAAATTGCTGGGGTATGGTGACAAGTGGGCATTACTTATGGATTTTTAATTTTCCACCTTCAAGCTGTTGCTTATGGTCTGTTAAATCAAAGCAACAAAAAGTACTAATAGTAAAGTGTGTGCCATATGTGGGGTATCTGCACTTATGCAGGTGCCCACAGAGGGCAGAGGTTTCACATCTCCTAGAGGCTGGGAGTTACAGGTTGTTGTAAACTATCTGATGTTGATGCCTGGGAACCAAACTCAGGTCCTCTGTCCAGAAGCAGTAAGTTCTCTTAACCAATGAGCCATCTTCTCTAGCTTTGACATTTGTTTTTGTTTATATCTTTATTTCTGCCCTTAATCGTTTAGAATATAAATTCTGAGCTGGTGCTATGGCTCAAGTGGTAAGAGTGGTTATTTGGCATGCATGGAGCCCTAGGTTTGAGCCGCAGCATCATGCAAACCAGATGTGGTCACCGGTCATTCCAGCACTCAGGATACAGAAGGAGCATCACGGGGGGAAGGAGAGGCAAGCGGATCTCTGTGAGTTCAAGGCCAGCCTCATTTACAAACTCTGCAAGTTTCAGGCCAGTTGGGGCTACAGGGATACCCCAGCTCAAAAAAAAAAAAAGAAAGGAAGGAGGGAGGGGAGGGAGGGGGGAGAGGAGGGAGGGAGAGAGAGAGAGAGAGAAGAAGAGAAAGAAAGGAAATCGAAAAGAAAGGAAAGAAAGAAAAAAAAAGATCCACTTAAGCCAAGAAAGAAAGAAAGAAAGAAAGAACGAAAGAAAGAAAGAAAAAAGAAAAGAAAGAAAGAAAGAAAGAAGAACTCCAGAAAAAGAATAAAGAAAGAAAGAAGAAAGATCCACTTTAAGCCAAACAGATCAGTAAGAGAAACTCGGGTGGGAAATTCTGGCACCTGTTCACGGGTAAGGAGAGCTCAGGATTCTGGTTCCTGGAGACCCTCTGCCCACAGAGCTGCAAATAAAAGCGCGTTCAGACTTTGCTCTTCCACCTGAGCCTGTTCAGTGACTAGGGAGCCCTGGACTCGGCAGACACCAGATGACCACGGCAGCCTTCGGGCGCGCGTCTCAGAAGTCCTGGGACGCTGCATTTCACCGTTCCTTTAATAAAAACATTAGAGATCCTAACCAAGTGGCCAAAGATGAAGGAGGCCGCTCGCACCTCTGAGCGCCTGCTCACCAGCTCCCACTTTCCTTTCCCGCGGTCACCCAAGGACAGAGGCGAGGCTGTGCTGGGTCGAGTCAGGACATCCGGAGCCGATAACAGGAAGGCGCCACCTAAGTCTCAACAGGACTCGCTCGGCGCAGGGCCGACAAGATGGCTGCTCGCTCTCTGAGCCACATCTCCCAGGAGACTACGCGAGGCCCTGCTTCCGGCGGTGGGCCGTGCAGGTTCCGCAGCCGGAAGCTGGTTTAGCCGGCCTCTTCCAGCGCTGCATGCACTTCCGGGGGCCTCGAGCCTCCCTCTAGAGTCTTCCCGTAGGCGGCGCGGGAGGGAAAAGAAATTTGAGGTGCTGTTTCTTCCGAGAGAAGTCCCTCCGCTCCCCGATGTGAGCAGTTTCCCGAACTCTCATCAGGAGAAGGTGGCCCAGAGAGCGGAGCCGGTGGCCTGGCCGGGAACATGAAGCAGTGTCTCCTTTTCCTGACCAGCTTGGTGCCTTTCGTCCTGGCGACGCGACCTCCGGAGACTCCGGTGTCAGGCTCCCACCAGCGGCTTGGTAATACCCGGGCAGCAAGTGTGGGCCTTAGTTGGCCCCTAGAGGAGACCTGGCCCATCAGGTGTTTGGGGGCGGGGTGTTGGCCGATCCTGGCGCGTCCCGAAGTTTGTGAGAAGGGGGTGTGGCTCTCGGCGTTTCGCGGGAGGAAAGGGACGGGTTGACTCTTGGTGGGGAAGGCCGTCCTGGGGGGTGTCTTCTCTAGGTACTGAGGGCCTGGGAGGAGTCTGTCCCCTGGGTTTGTATTTCTGGAATGTGTTTAGAAAAGAGGTACGGGGATGTGGATGGCTCGTGTTTGGTGAGTGAGATGTGGTCAGTGTCGTTGTCTTGCGGAGAAGTGAATCTACTGTCCAAAGGGAAAACCTTGGAGGATAGGAAGAGCCCAAAGCTCCAGACTGCTTCCTGGCTCTCAAGAAGCTAACTTGAATTTCTGCTGTAGGAGGTACCTAGGCAGTGATCTGGGTAGAAGGCGGCGACTGAAGTTGTTTCATTTGCATTTTCTGACTGAATGTGGAATGAGAGTTGGGTTTCGAGATCATCTTAAGCTCTTCCTTGATTAAGGCTACCGCCTGTTGCAGGTGCTTGTGGGACAGAGGAAGGCGAATACTTCCCAAGCCGCCGTGAATGCTTCCCTTGCAATTTTAGACAAGTAAACTACCAAGGATTACCAGTTTGATTAGTTTTGAGCATAGAAACTAAGGATTCCTGTTTAGATCTGCAAGAAAGATTGGATTTTAAGGATGGACATGCATTAAGAGACGTTAAGTTTGGTGACAGTGAGCTTACAGGGTGTCTTAGGATCCTTTAGTTTGCAAAAGTTGCCATCCAGGACACTGGTTAATTAGTGAAAATGCTAATCAGTCTATTTCCCATTGTCTGAAGTTATAATCTTGTCATTTTTAATAGTGATTAGCCTCTCAGTTCCATGTACATAGAATGAGGAAGAATGAGAACTCCTGGGGTGTTTCTTGATGATTTAATTAAAATTTTATATTACTTTTTTTATCTTGCCCTTTTCTTATTTACTGATGTAAATCATTGATACAGGGATTGAGTATATTGTATGTTCTTATCTGAATAACTTTCTTGTGATTGCTTGGATTTTTTTTTTATGGATTATAAGGCCTAGCTTAAGAAAGGCAAAGAATGCACTAAGTGGATGGAAATTTTATATGAAGGGCACAAAGCTTCAATAAAAATTGGCTTTGGAAAATGAAAAGAAAGGCAAGGGAACTAGTTAGGAAGAACTAAAATCCAAGTTAATACAAACTGAAGGAAAAATTTTAAGTCTCAGGATGACAGCATAAGGATCTGCTTTATTTTAAGGGTGTTAGTAAGAATAAGCATGTATTTTGAGATAGTGAAATCATTTTTACACCATTCTGACTCATCCGTTTTACTTATTCTCTTGTTCATAGGAAGAAAGATAAGTAGGAATCCTAGAGAACCATACAGTTTAGAGGACTACATTAATTATGTCTAGATTGATTCTGTAAATTGTGCAGAATTTTTTGTGGTCTTGTTTAAAGTCAAGGTTTCCCTGTAGCCGGACATTAGCCTGAACTTGCTGTGTAGACCAGGGAGGCCTCATCTCACGGAGGTCAGCCTGCCTCTGCCTCCGTAGCACTGGATTTAAGGCCTGTGCCACCTTTTTTCATGAGTAAAGTACAGCCCATCTGTGCCAAAAAAATCATAAGCTTAAATCAGTTATTCATATAAGATTTTTAAAAGTCCTGTTGTGTTTGCCATGATATGCATCTTTCAAAGTGTATGGCATAGTGAAACATACTTCTAAGACAACATGAGAACACCAGGGCACATTTGTGGCAAGTACTATTGTCATGAAGGAGACACTGGATGCAGACTAGCACAACAATGAAAACTTCTCAGGGAAGGTAATCTTGAGCCCAGGCTTTACGGTTGTGTAGGGAAGGAAAACAAGGCTATTCCTGATGACAGAATGTAGAAATTGTTGGGATTTATGAGACTGAAATGTTTTTATGTATGTGTGGNGTTGATTCCATACACATGAATGGGTTTCTTTGCTACAGGAAATCCAAGTGGAATAAGGAATGGAGATGTAAAAAGGTTTTCTTGAAGGGAAGGATGACACCCTGTATGCCTTTAGTTTTCAGCCCCCTCTGCTGCATCACATTCTTCTCCTGCACTGTCTGATGTCCATAACTATGGAAAAAAAAAAAAAAAAAAAAGAATCATAGTAAGTTACTACTTCCAAGTCAGACAATTATTCTGTTTAAGTCCTAATGTGATACCAAAATGTAACTGTAAAAGTAGTAAATTCTTTAAGCAAGAAGCTAACCATAACTAGCTCTCTTTCTCAAAACTGAAAACTCTCCAAAACATGCGAGCAAGCATTTACAAAACCATACACATTTCTATACTGTTTGAGTACATTTTTAGCTTAGTATTTAATAAAGTAGTATAGGTCTTAAGTCATAGCTCAGTAGCAAAGTACTTGCCAAGCATGTGCAAGATACTGAGGTTTAATCCCCAGCACCACAAAGATAAATAGTACTCTAATTTTAGGACAAACAAAATGACATGCCGAGAATTTAATATTCTCTACTCTCAACATTTAAATGCTCTGGAAAACAGTACTTAAATATAATTTATGGACTAAAAGCAAAAAACCAGCACAACGGAAAAATCATAGTCATAGTAATTGTTTCCAAGTATGTAAAGGGCTAACACATACACACAAAAGCAGACTTATTTTGTACTGACAGAAATTAAATAGAAGTGGGTAATGAAAGCCACAGTGACATAAAATGTGCACATGTGTTTTAACTGAAAGGGTTCTTACATTAGGTAGAACTAAAAGTTATCTCCAAGGATTTCTCTAATTTCAGAAATGGAAGCAAGAGGTAAAAAGTGGCTAATACTAAAGTCAATTCAGAAAATGGACTTGTATCAGACCAATACCAAGATGCTGGAAATTTTAGAAAAACTAGATTCAGATATTCTTAAATTACTGTTCAAATACTAAGATAAAATATGACCCCCTCCCCCCAGAGAATTATCTCCTTAGAGAGAGAATAAAACAAAATTGGTTAAAAGAAGGCTCATCCAAGCAGTGTCTGGAGAGAGCATATTGCCTCTCTCCAGAGCATTGCCTAGTTTACTCCTCTGTAAAAGGAGCTGTTTGTGACTACAGGCCTACTCATAGCTAGGAAAGCAGCTCTTTTATATTTTCATTACTTCCTCCTCAGTGGCATCATAATTTCTGTTTAGAAAACTAGAAAGTGGGGGCTGGAGAGATAGCCTAGCGGTTAAGAGCGCCGACTGCTCTTGCAGAGGACCTGGGTTTGATCCCCAGCACCCACATGGCGGCGGCTAAGAACCGTCTGTAACTCCAATTCCAGGAGAACTCCAGTTCCAGGGGAATCCGAGACCCTCTTCTGACCTCTGAGGCATTGCACGACACGGGTGCACAGACCTACATGCAGACAGTACATTCATACATATACAAAAAAAAAAAAACTAGAAAGATACAACATAATAAGTAACAATCCTAAAAAATGAAGCATCGAAATTGGAGAACTGGGAACAGTAAGAGTTTTTTATTTTATTTTACTTTTGAGGAGGTGGGGGTGGGGGTGGGGTGTCCTGAGACCCTTGTAGCTCCAACTGGCCTGGAACTCGCTATGTACACCAGAGGCTGGCCTTGAACTCACAGAGATCCCCCTGCCTCTGCCTCCCAAGTGCTGGGACTAAAGGTGTGTGCCACCACGCCCAGCTAATTTACTTAATTTTTATTTATTTACTTTTTTTGAAACACATCTGTGTAGCCTTAGTTGGCCTGGAACTCATTATATACACCAGGCTGACCTCAAACTCCAAGAGAGCCACCTCCCTTTGCTGGGATTAAGGTGTGTGCAACCACACCTGGCCCTAAGAAAACGAAAAAGTTATTATTCTCTTCTGTTCCTTTGTTAAGTCCTTTGTTAATCCTATCAAATTTACTTGAACCTATGAAAGAATGGTAAGCTCAAGTTATATCTTATTTCCTGCTATAGTTTGGATCTGAAATTTCTCCTTAAGGTTCATGTTAGAGTCATCCACACTGTGGCTTAAATGGGAGATGGTAGACTCTTCTGGAGGTAGGATCAAGTTGGAGGAAGTTGGTTCATTTTAAGAGTACCCTTGAAGAAGATCTGTGACCTAGGTCTCTTTCTGTCTCTATGCTTCCTGGCTGCCAGGAAAGAAGCAGGCTTTACTCTACATGATGCAGCCATGATGTTCTATGCTGTTAGAGGCTCAACTCAACAAGGCCAAGCTACCTTAGACTGAAACCTCTAAGCCAGTAAACCAAACTAAACTTGCCCTTCTTTTAAAGTTGTTCTAGGGGCTGGAGAGATGGCCTAGCGGTTAAGAGTGCTGACTGCTCTTGCAAAGGACCCGGGCTTGATCCCCAGCACTCACACGGCACTGAGAACCGTCTTTAATTTAATTTCCAGGGGAATCTGACACCCTCTTCTGACCTCCGAGGCATTGCACGACACGGGTGCACAAACCTGCATGCAGACAGTACATTCATACACATACAAAAAAAAAGAAATTAAAAAAAAAAAAAAGTTGTTCTAACTCAGAGACTTTGTCACAAGGACTGAACACTTACATACTTTCTTTACAAACTGTTCATCTAAGAAGTAGGAAAGAAAAAAAAAAACCACAAAAAGATTAAACAGAGGCTTTGGGCTTACAAGCAGAAGTAGAATAAAATTTTAGGTTAGAGGCTTACCTTGTCAATCACACAGAATTTACCACATAAAACTTTATTATTAGATAACGAAATGTTTGATGGGATTTTAGAAGACTTGGAACACCTATTTAGTCCCTAATTTGCTACAGCTAATTTACCCACATAAAGGAAATACTAAGTAAAACTATATAAGCTCTCTATATTAGCTAAGTTCTCAACAACTTCAACCCAAACAGTAATATTAATACTGAGTTCCTACAAGTTCAGTATCTTCTCAGGAAGGACTAATAAAGATGTGCACCACCACGCCTGGCCTTTCTCCAAATTTTAAGAATCTTGGGCTGGAGAGATGGCCTAGTGGTTAAGAGCGCCGACCGCTCTTGCAGAGGACCCGGGTTCAATCCCCAGCACCCACGTGGCGGCTGAGAACCGTCTGAAACTCCAATTCCAGGAGAACACCAGTTCCAGGGGAATCCAAGACCCTCTTCTGACCTCCGCGGCATTGCACGACACGGGTGCACAAACCTGCATGCAGACAGAACATTCATACACATACAAAAAAAAAAAAAAGAATCTATATTCACATTTTGTAAGAGAATATAGTGCTCTTATAACTGCCCCCAAAAGATAGGAAGATCTAAATAATAACTACTGTTCATGGATAGAAAAAAATTTAAGAGCAAACAACTCACTGTTAAGTTGTCTCTAAGCAACTGCATAATGAGGGTGCTGTCTTTGTAGGAGTCTTCATTCAGTGTATCAAGTTCTGCAATGGCCTCGTCGAAAGCCTGATAAATATTAACATCCACTGTAAGCAATACTTGATTAATAGAAGCAAGTGGGCCTACTATTACAAACAGGTTAAGAGTCCCACTGTACTATCAGTTAATAACTATGAAATCATTTCTTCAAATTCCCAGTTTAAGGATTGATTTCTCCCTTACTCTGCCCCTCAAACTACAAGTTCTTTTCTCACTTTTCCTTAATAAATTTCTATTTGCTCTGCTTAAGAAAAGAGAGAATGTATGACTTGAAACTTGTTATAGGTACTTTTGTAATGGTTCTTTCAAAGAACACATAGTATAGTTAACAATGCTTAATACAAAAAAAAAAAAAGCATGTTTATTCAGCAGCAATATGTTTTAGACTTATATAGTGGGGAAAAAAAAAAAGAGCAAATTTCTCGACATTTTCAAATTCCTAGCTCATATTCAGGCAACATACCAGCACTCCCAGAAACTTCAAAATCATACATTGCCCATTTAAAGACTTTTCATTGAAAATGTAGTATACCTTAAGAGAATTCAAAGGATGTACACTAAGCAGACCATGTGTGAACTCAATAGTATACTTTCTGTTTTTAAATGCGCACGCGCACGCACACACAAACACACACACACACACACACACACACACACACACACATGTATATCTTAAAAGCTAGGATCTGCCTATGAGGGAAAATGTGCCATTTATTTCTGAGATTAGGTGACCTGGCTTAATACTATACATTTTTCTGGTCTTTTTGAGACAGGGTCTCCCTGTAGCCCCAGCTGTCCTGGAACTCACTGTAGACCAGGCTGGCCTTGAACTCACAGAGATCTGCCTGCTTCTGCCTCCCGAGTGCTGGGATTAAAGGCACACCACCACACCCAGCAATAGTATACATTTTAAGTCCATCCATTTTCCTACAAATTTTGTGATTTCCTTTTTCTTTAGGGCTGAATAATATACTCTATTTTATATGTGTCAGATTTCCATTACATATCTGTTGATGGACATCCAGGTTGGTTCCATTATAGTGACTGGAGCAGCAATAAACAATAATACAGCTCTTAAATGAGCTAGCATTTATTTGCAGAAGCATTCTCTAAACGAAGGGGAATATGGATTTCTAATTCCCATACCTGGAAGGCATGGCTTTTAATCCCTTAGGTGTCTTCTCTGAAGTTAGTGTTCTGTCTTTGCCACTCTGCCTTATAGAATCATACTCCGAACACTGTTGGGGGGGGGGGGGAGGAATGGGTCCAAAACTCATAAAAGAAACCTTCCCTCTTTAAGCATCCAAGAAAAATACCTAGAAATGAGCATACTTAGTATCTCAAGCACTCTTAATGAAAGTAGTATTTCCTGGACATGTCTTACCGTTTTAGCCAGTGTGCAGGCAAGCTCTGGATTATTAAGGATCTCATAGTAAAACACAGAAAAGTTAAGAGCCAGCCCCAGGCGGATTGGATGTGTTGGTTGCATCTCTTTCTTGCTTATATCAAATGCCTCTTGGTAAGCTCCTTGGGAATTATCTATCGTTTCTGTAAGGGGGGAGAAAAACATTAAAAGCATGACACTGAAAACATCTATTCAACATATACATGTTAGTAACTTTGGCTCTTGGTAGAACAATCTTTTCCTCTGTAGCCTTAAAAAAAAGAAAAAAGAAAAAGAAAAACACAGTAGCATACTTGAACTGTATATACTAGTATATTTTTTTTTATTTTTTTACTTTTATTGATGCTTTGTGTATTTCATACATCATTTTCCAATTCAGTTCAGGCATATATCCCCTTCCCTTCCCCCCACCCCACCCCTACCCATCCCAGATCATGCATTCTGCCATAACTTTTCTGCATCTTTCTTTTTTTTTTTTTTTTAACAATAAGTGATAATTTGTGAGTACAAGCATCCTTCATGTAAAACCAATTTGCGAGCAGTTGTGCCCAAACCACACAGCTCATGGGTCCCACCATCCAGCAGGGGGGGGCTTGTATGTTCAATCAAGTTGATCAAATGAGTGTCCAGTCTACATTGTTGTAGTTTCACCATTCACCCCAATCGCAGCCCTTACATTCTATTGCGCCCCCTCTTCCGCAGATTGTTCCCTAGGCCTAGAAAAGGGGCAAAGGTAGATGAGAAGCAAAACAGTCTACTTTCTCTGTTGTCTTGGTCTCTAGTCAATTCTGGCTGTTTTCTTTCATGGGCTGCCAGCTTGTCCAGGCATAACCTTTTTTAAAGGATCATCACTATCCAAGTCTGTTTTTGTAACTTACAGCTCACAGAAATGTTAATCTTGGTTATCAAAGATGTATTATGCCAGAAGCAATAACAAAATCTGCTCTGAAAAGTTTTACTACAGGTAGATTAAAAACATCACTTTCCTCAAAACAAAAGCCCTGCTCAGACAGTATGAGCAATGGCAATTTGGTCATATCCATGTTTTTGAAAATAGTTTTCTATGAGGCCATTGGCCCATTAGGGACTCTGACGAAACACAAATTAAGGTACCCTTTATGTCCTGAATGTGTTTATATTTCTTCTCTATAATTACAAAGTATTGATCTAAGCATGATTGGAACAGCCCTTGTGTAATAAGAAGCTCATGCTGTCTGACACACAAAAAGCACTTTGATCAATATTAATGAACTGTCTCAGGTAGGGCTATAAGGACAGCCTATATACAAATTCAGATTGTTGTTATCTGTGACTATGTATGGTACTTGGAAATGCCAACCACTCAGAAGGGGCTACATCAAATTAAAGGGCTCATGTCTCAGTTTCTCAAGGCTATCCTTTGACTTGGTGTTTATATGTTCAGTCCTGTGCCAGCATTTTCACATCCAATTCTGATTATCTTTATGGAAATAAAAATTACATATTAGTAACAGATTAAATAAGTTCAGCATACAGATTTTGTTACAGCAAGCTGCAAGTTTTCTCCTTGTATTTTCAATTATACTGGTAATTAAGGTAGCAAAGTTGCCTTTTTTTTTTTTGTCTTTTTCTAGACAGGGTCTCCCTGTAGCCCTAGCTGGCCTGGAACTCACTCTGTAGACCAGGCTGGCCTTGAACCCACAAAGATCAGCCTGCCTCTGCCTCCCGAGTGCTAGGATTAAAGGCGTGCATCACCACGCCCGGCGCCTTAATATTTTTAAATAATTTAACTTATTGTGTATAAATGTTTTGCCTGCATGTATGTAAATGCAACACATGTGTGCAATGTCCAGAGGCCAGAAGGTATCAGATCCTCTGGAACTGGAGTTATTATGGGTTGTTAGCCATCTATGGGTGCTGGGAACAGAACTAGGGTCCTCTGCAAGAAAAACCAGCACTTTTAACTGCTGAGCCATCTTTTCAGCTCCCAAACTGTCTTATTTTTGGTGAGGAACTGAGGTCTTAGTAACTATTCACAAGAGTGTTATCTTTTTAGATGGATAATATAAAGACCAAAATAATAAACCTATTGGGAAAATGAAAGTCAGGAGTTAAGTGAAACTTCTCTACATGGAACATTATTTATTTTTAATTTTGGGAACAGACCTCAGGTCCTCTGGATGAAAAATATGACTTGTTAGGCCCTGAGCACCTCTCCAGTCCGATAATAAATTTAATAGCAGGCACATATATAAAATTTAACATAATATTATATGGCACTATGAGTAATACTTCAGCAGAGTTAAGTTCACTGCTAATAAAACTGACCTTTACACAAACAAAACTGGCAATGTGATTACATTTTTCAACAAGAGTCCAAGGTTAAAAATACAGGTATTAAATACTTAAACCTTTTTTTTTTTTTTGGTCTTTTTGAAACAGGGTCTCCCTGTAGCCCCATCTGTCCTCGAACTCAGAAACCCACCTGTCTCTCCCTCCTGCTGCTGGGATCAAAGGTTGTTTGCCACCACACCTGGCAAGACCCATAATTTTTTGTTTTGTTTTATTCTTATTTTACATGTATGCATGTATGCCAAGTGCACCTGTGTTGTGCAATGCCTGCAGAGGACAGAAGAGAGAGTCCGATCCCCTGGAATTGGAGTTACAAACAATTGTTAGCCACCATGGGGGTGATGAGATTTGAACCTGGGTCTTTTGTAAGAACAGCCAGTGCTCTTAATTGTTGGGCTATCTCTCCAGCCTCTAGACCCATAATTTTAAATAGTATTCTTATTTATTCTTTGAAAATTCCATACACTGATATAATGTATTGAGAATACCCATCTACCATCCCCTAGTGCCCCCCCATCCCACCCCTCCAAACTTTCTGTCCTTTTCTATTCTGTTATTAATAATTACCCCAGAGCCCAATTATTTGTGACCATATGTGCACAGATAGGGAGCCATCTACTGGGGTAGATCCATATATATAATTTATAAAGAGGCTAGAAACTACCTAGAGATCACTGTTGTAAGTCTTCCATCTATCTTGTCATGATCTGAATCTGAAATAATCTCTAAAGCCCATGTGTTAAAGATACTGTTGTGTTTGGATTAAGGAATGGCTGGATCCTAAGGGCTATAAAAAAATAAATAAAAATCAATAGATCAATCTTTTGCCAGATGACATTATTGAGATATGATGGAAATTAAGAGATGGAGACTAGAGGAAGTAGGTCACTGGAGGTGTACCCTGAGAAAAGATAAACCTTATCTCCAGTTATCTGCTCCCCTTGCCTTCTGGTTCCAATGAGGTGAGTAGCTCTGCTTCATCATACTAACAGAACCAGTCAAAAATGGACTCACATCTCTGAAAATGTGCCAAAGCAACTCTTCCTTTATGCTGTTTTCCCCAGATACTTTTTCACAGTGACAGAGGACTACCCATCTCCACTTCTTTTAATGTATTCTGGCTTTACCCAAAAGTCAAATATACTTACGTTTTCGATCATCACCACATGCAACTTCAGCAAGGTACCGGAAATAATCTCCCTTCATTTTCAGATAGAAGACCTTACTCTCTGGATTAGTTGCATTGGCTATTAAATATTTATCCAATAATTCCTGAAAGAAATAAAACAAACACTACTAAAAACTATTTAATGACAAACTCGAACTTAAAATGGCATACTTCTGCCTATTGTTCTAAACTATACTTGAAACCATGTTCTTTCAATGAAGTCAGGTTATGGCAGACCTTAAATGATGTGGCCCATGGTTTCTAATATAAAAGCTAGATTGTACCAATGCTGTAATTAGAAAGAGCCTGTGCTGAGCCATTTATCCAACATTTATTGATATTTGGTAGATGCCATGTACTTGACCACGGTGAATACTGAGCCAGAAATGAGATTCCTGCTGCTCTCAAGCTCTCAATCTGTTAAGTACACCACATACACATATACCTAACTGTTACGAGATAAAGGAATGAGATGCTATAGAAGCACAGAGCTGCTTGGCTGAGAAAGAGCCTCTAAAGTTTGGGAGAGGCTAAAAGGACAGGGATGAGGGCATGGATATATGTGATGTCAAAGTAGACGGGGGGAAAATACTGGGGGTGGAAAGGTTAATGCGGGGAAGGGGCAGAGAGATGAAAGGGAAGAATGGGAAGGGAAGGGTCATCCCAAAGTAGGCATGCAGGAAAATGCCAAAAGGGGGGCTGGAGAGATAGCCTAGCAGTTGGGAGTACCGACTGCTCTTGCAGAGGACCTGGGTTCGGTCCCCAGCACCCACATGGCGGCCGAGAACCGTCTGTAACTCCAATTCCAGGAGAACTCCAGTTCCAGGGGAATCCGACACCCTCTTCTGACCTCCGTGGCATTGCACGACATGGGTGAACGGACCTACATGCAGATAGTACATTCATACACATACAAAAAAATAAATATTATATAAAAAAAAGAAAATGCCAAAACGAAACTCAATATATTTGGTAAGCTAATTTTAAGAAGTTAAAACAAAGTTTGAAAAAGATGTCTTGTATGAGTGGACAAAGCTGCTCTCAGAATCCATTAAGAGTAAATGAAAATCCCATGCCCAGGCATGGGATATCTCCCTATAAGTAGGTGGGGGGCAGAGGGGGGGGTAGCTGGCTTCTGGGACTCACAGAGATCCACCTGTCTCTGCCTCCTGAGTGCTGGGATTAAAGGTGTGGGCCACTCCCGGCTGGCCTCTGCATTCTTAAACTCATAACAGTTATGGGTACATCAGGTATTTTGTCCTGGAGTGGGGAGGGACTCATGAAGCCCCATCCCTCCTGAGGATTTATAGGCAGTTAACAGTAACTGGGGGAAAGTGTTATGAGGCTTCATTCTGCCCTTAGGTCATTAATGGATACTGGTGTCAGAGAGAGACTACTTTTTCAGTGCTTTAGCTACTGGTAAGGTACCAAAGATCCCAGAAATAACCTCTTTCACCCATTTTCCTATAAGCAATCCCAATGAAACTCATTGGGAAATAAACACAAACACACACACACACACACACACACACACACACACACGCACGCACGCACTAATTAGGAAGAGGATGGGGAAATCAATGGAAGTAAGGGTAGTGGGGTGAATATAATCAGAATACATGCATCAAAAAAGTCATAATTATACATCATTATGTAAATTAATATATTCTAGTTTCTGAAAAAGAAAAGCTACTTAAGAAAAGAACTGCTGGGAGTGGTGGAGCATGCCTTTAATCCTAACATTTGGGAGGCAGAGGCAGGCCGGATCTTGAGATCAAGGCAAGCCTGGTCTTCATAGCAAGCTCCAGGCCAGCTGGGACTAAAGGGAAACCCTGTCTCAAAAAGAACAAAAACAAAACAAGAGGACCTGAATTAGGGAAGGGCTAGACACAGTATGGGCACTGTAGTCCCCAGCTACTTGGGAGGCTGGTACAGGCAGATCACCCAAGCCTAAGAGGTTGAGAGCAGCCGAAGCAGCATAATAAGACCCCAACTAAAGAGCAGGGGGAGGAGATAAAATAAGATTAACAAAGAGTCTGGTCATTTTAGGGAGGGAAAACAAAACGTTTAAAACATTATGAGGGAGAACACTACAATAGACAAATAGCACTCATTCTGGTCTAGAATAATCCTCTCTAGACAAGAGTCTGTCTAAAGAAAGCTGTTCAGAAACCACAGACCAGACTTAGAGCAATCTGAAAACAATTTTATGTCACTAAAATTTATTAAGAGTGATTCTAGGAATCAAACTCAAGACCTTACACATGCTAGACAATGGCTCATCCTTTGGATTATACAGCTCTTTAGCACTGAATCTATTTTAAAAATTAAAATAATAATAATTAAAAAATGGGTATGAAGTTTGTTAATTTATTTACTTATCTACTATTTAGAGACAGGGTTTCCTTATGTAGCCCGGCCTGTCCTGGAACTTGTGATCCTCCTGTTCTACCTCCAAGGTTTAACCAATGTCTCTCTATGCCTGGCTTGGCTTTCATGCCTGTCTGATTTCATACAATGCTATCTGCACTTAACCCAACAACCTAATGCTTTTCAAACTGAAGTGTTTGTTCTGACTGAAAACACAGTCACAAAAGTAAAATATGATAGTATAATGAAATTATAAAAAAAAAAGGTTCTATTAACACTTACGTTAACAGGTTTGGTGAAATAAACCAAGAAATGTCAAAACCCAGAGAACACTGTCATAGGCTAAGTGCTCAGTAAACACTATTACTCACTAGCTCCCCTGCCTTGGTGCACAGTTTGAGAAGCACTGAGCAAGAACAGATGATCATGTTTATAGTTTGGAAAAATACTAGGTATTATCAGCTAACAGGCTATAAAGGTTCAACTATGGAGCAATTGTAGAACTGAAGAACCCAGAATAAGATTATTTTCAATTCACATAAATGTACTACTAAAGAAAAAGATCATTTTCAGATCTCAAATAACAAGTGGGGAAGACAAAGCTAATTTATTTTTTTGTTGTTGTTCATTAAAATGACCCCAACAAAACACAACCAGTGTATTCTTTTTGTTTTTTTTTAACCAGTGTATTCTTAAAAGTCAGTTTAATATAAATAAGTAGAAAAAAACTTTAATTTTTAAAATTAAAAATTTTAACATATTTAAAAATATTTCAAAAGGCCTGAGGTTGTAGTAAGTTAGATCTAATAAAAAGAAAATCAAAATAGACAATGTAGTCCCAAAAGTTATGTATTATGAAAGCATCAAAACTATGCCCTAAGTTGGAAAGTTGCTGAGGCATGGGTGTGGCAAGAGAGGTCATTAAAGACCACAACCAAACTCTAACGGCAGGATTAAACCAAGTGCTACTCATGCATCACCATGCTTAGAACTGGAAAAAAAGAATCAAAAGATCAGATTTTAACAAGTTCTGTTCATCTTTATCAACACAATTTTAGTAGCTATATTTAATAGAGTGAACCAAGAAACTCTCCCAGAACCTTAGAAAGTTATACTCCCCCCCACTATAATTTTCACATAGGTTAGTTTTACTTTTAAAAGTAATTTTATGATGAGCTGGATGGATGGCTCACTTGATGCTCTTGCAGAGGACCCAGGTTCAAAACCCAGTACCCACATGGTGGCTAACAACCATCACTTAACTCCACTTCCAAGGGAATCTGACACCCTCTTCTGATCTCCACAGGCACTGGATTACATGGGCACACTCACATACATGCAGGCAATACATTCAAACATGTAAAAAAATACAAATAATAAAAATTTTAAGAGTAATTTTATAAATTTAGATTGTGTTCTTGGTTAGAGTAGAGGGCAATATTGAGATAATTACAAAAATGTTTTAAATCTCATTCACTCCTATTCAAAAAATTAAGCATGACTAGATTCTGAGAATTTTTTAAAAAGCAAATAGTTTTTCTGGGGGAAATATAGCCTCTGCCTGCCCCTCTACCAAGGGACTCTTACTTTAAGTGTCTCACTTGTCTAGTTCCCCCAAGTGAGTCAGTAAGTTCCAATAAATTCCACAAAGGATTTCTGAAAAGGTGCCAGTTCTGGTAAACACATTACTTGTCACAAGAAAGGGGAAGTTTAAGACCTGGTTTTATTTTTTATTTAAAGTGGTAAAAATGTGACAGCAGAGACTCAGAAAAATCTGACTAGGGTAAGGGCTGGACTTGGGGTAGGGAGCAACCAAGAAAGAAATTTCCATTCTAGCACCAGATCCCTGTCCCAGATGAGGGCCTGCTCACAGAATGTGCTGCTACGACCCTCTTACACACACCTTGGAGCATATTTACTTTCCAAGAAATCAGAAAACTGCTAAGCATCTACTGCATGGGTTGTAACACAGCCACTTATGAACCTTTCCTTTTTAAAATTTACCAACTTTGACAACTATTTTGCACATTGCCATTACGTACGATTTACAGGCTTTTACAAAGTGACTTGAACATTACTTCCATCCTGGAGTCTCAGCCAGGTATCATGGTTCTTTGTCAGATGCCACTAGCTTTCTGTGAAGGAAACAACAGGTACAGAATAATTCTGTCTTCTCATATGCTACCAGAAGTAGAGATGTATATTTTAGCCCAATTAAAAGACACAAAAGATTTTTCGGGTCTTATTAAAATGATCAGGGCTATTATCTAATTATCATTACCAGATAGTAGTTATTAATACTAATAAACTGAATATAGGCTATCATTACTTAAGGTATATACCTTAGTTTGTAGAAATTTTCCAAGTAAGGGTACTAGTAAGAAATCAAAGAGAAGGGAATACATGTAGCAGTCACACAGTTCAAGTTCAAAGTTTTCCAGCTAATAGTAATAGCTATTTTTATTTTGAAACTCTTTGTTACATAGCTAAATCTATTATTGAACCCATGATCCCCCTTCCTCAAGCATCCAGAGCACTAAGAGTACAAGCATGCATCAATATACCTAGCTTCTATACATTATTTTAAAAAATATTTTATTATTTTTATTATTTGTGCATGAGTATATTGCCTGCATATATGTGAGTGCACCCATGTCATGCAATGCTGCTGAGGTCAGAAGAGGGTGTCAGATTCCGGTGGAACTGGAGTTAACGATGGGTCTTAGAAACCATGAGGGTATTGGGAATCGAACCTGGGTCCTCTGCAAGAGCAGTCAGTGCTCTTAGCCACTGAGCCATCTCTCCAGCTCCCCTATACATTATTTTTATCTTCGTATCCATCATAAAGTCTTCAGTCAGAAAACTGTAGGTTTCTAGGAGATTTGGAGGACTCACACTAGGGCTCCCTATAGCACTAACATTGTTACTTGACTGAGGGGTAGAAAGCAAATAGGAAAGGAAGGGCTATAGGAGGTCAGTGTACCAACCACAACTGTAGATGGTCTAGTAACTGAGAACACTATATTAAACATACAAAGATAACCAAAAAGAAGAATGTAAGTAGCTCAACAGAAAACCAGGATGGGACTATCAAAAACAATACCACAAAAACTGTCAACTAAGGAGAGGAACTGTCAAGGAATAATACTGATGGGATTTTGGAATCACTTCCTCCTGTCTCCTGCTCTCATGTCTTAAAGGGCTAGCCCAGTAACAAAGCCCTGTTACTAACTCTTAAGAGTGAGCTATTTTGCATAATTTTTCCATCATTTAGTTTCAAAGTAATCCACTTGTCTTTGGTGGTAATATTCTATAGCACTCAGCAAACGAAACTTTTAAATCTTCAATTCATTCAGAAGTCATTTCTGTTTCACAAACAAAATAATCTGATCTTATCCAACTACAGAGCAGATTTCTTTATATATAATGGATCTGTTTAAAAGCAGATACCTGGGGCTGGAGAGATGGCCTAGCGGTTAAGAGTGCCAACCACTCTTACAGAGGACCCGGGTTCGATCCCCAGCACCCACATGGTAGCCGAGAACCGCCTGAAACTCCAATTCCAGGAGAACTCCAGTTCCAGGGGAATCCAACACCCTCTTCTGACCTCCGCGGCATTGCGCGACATGGGTGCACAGACCTGCATGCAGACAGTACATTCATACACATACAGGAAAAAAAAAAAAGGCAGATACCTGGGGCTGGAGAGATAGCCTAGCAGTTAAGAGCACTGTCTGCTCTTGCAGAGGACCCAGGTTCAATCCCCAGCACCCACATGGCGGCTGAGAACCGTCTGTAACTCCAATTCCAGGAGAACTCCAGTTCCAGGGGAATCCTAGACCCTCTTCTGACCTCCGTGGCATTGCACCACACGGGTGCACAAACCTACATGCAGACAGTACATTAATACACATACAAAAATAAATAAAAATGGGGCTGGAGAGATAGCCTAGCGATCAAGAGCGCCGACTGCTCTTACAGAGGACCCGGGATTTGATCCCCAGCACCCACATGGCGGCCGAGAACCGTCTGAAACTCCAATTCCAGGAGAACTCCAGTTCCAGGGGAATCCGACACCCTCTTCTGACCTCCACAGCATTGCACAACACGGGTGCACAAACTTGCATGCAGACAGTACATTTATACACATACAAAAATAAATAAAATAAAAATAAAAAAAACAAAAATAAATAAAATTAAAAAAAAAAAAAGCAGATACCTGAAAAAGAGCCTTAAAAAGGAAAATGAGTAACAGGAAGCAAATGTTCTCACATTTTCCAATTCCTATGTTTCAAAACAAACCACACATATTCATTCTCTAAATTTAAGATATACTAGGGAATATCTTTTTCTCGTTTAAGAAAACAAAAGATGCCCTACAATGGAGCATATCTAAAAGAACATTAAGAACAAATTCAAGTTACAGCTTTACTTTTAGTGACACAGAGAAGCTATGTTATTTCAGAATGTGACCTTTGTTTTAGAGACAAGATTATCATTTGTGGAAATGATTTGTGAACTGTCATTAGCCCTACAGTCTTAAAACAAATCACTTTTCTTTCTTCCCTTGGACTACACAATCAAGACTGATCTAAAGGCCTCTAGTCTTGAAAATTACCATTCTGGGGCTGGAGAGATGCTCAGAGGTTAAGAGCACCGACTGCTCTTGTGGAGGACCTGGGTTCAATTCCCAGCACCCACACGGCACCTAAGAGTCATCTTAGGCCGGGCATGGCGGTGCACGCCTTTAATCCCAGCACTCGGGAGGCAGAGGCAGAGGCAGAGGCAGGCAGATCTCTGCAAGTCCAAGGCCAGCCTAGTCTACATAGCGAGCTCCAGGCCAGCTGGGACTAAAGAGAGACCCTGTCTTAAGAAAAAAAAAGAAAGAAAGAAAAGAAAATTACCATTCTATTTTGACCATTCCCACTATAGTTAATTCCTTTTTTTTTTTTTTTTGTCTTTTCGAGACAGGGTCTCCCTGTAGCCCCAGCTGTCCTAGAACTCACTCTGTAGACCAGGCTGGCCTTGAACTCACAAAGATCCGCCTGCCTCTGCCTCCCAAGTGCTAGGATTAAAGGCGTGCACCATCACACCTGGCTATAGTTAATTCTTATAAAAAGCAATGACTACTTAACACTTGATTCAAACCTATCATACAGTATCATTTCATCTGTGGAACTATTTTTATAATTTAAATGACCAAGTTAGTTAATTTTTTTGCTTATAAATATTCTTGAATGGATTCAAAACTGTCAAGAATTAGAATTCAAATGATGGATTCCAAATACCCCCTGATATCCATTTTTAAAAAGTCATTTAAAGAGGTTGAAGAGCTGGCTCAGTGGTTAAGAACACCAGCTGCTCTTGTAGATGACTTGGGTTCAGTTCCCAGCACCCAAGTGGCCAATAACTATCTAACTCCAGTTCCAGGAGTTCCAATGCCCTCTTCTGGCCTCTGTGGGCGCTGCATGTCATGGGTGCACTTAAATACAACAAATATACACATAAAAATAAACTTTAATTAAAAAAAAAAAATCAACTAAAGGGCCAAGCAGATGGCTCAGCAGGTAAGGGTGCCTGCAGCAGAACCTGACAACTATTTGATCCCCAGGACCCACACAGAAGGAGAACCAACTCCTACAAGCTGTCTTCTGAAACTACACAAATGCTTCAGCATGCACGTGGCTTCATGCACATAAATAATAAAAAGAATGAAGTAAAAAGTCAGGTGTTGTGCTCTATACCTGTGACCCCAGCACTTGAGAGGGATAAGCAGGGAGGGATCAGTAGTTGAAGGCCAACTGGAGTTAAATGTCTCAATAAAACAAAATAATGAGGTAAATTTTTTCATAGAAACAAACTTTACAATATGTGCTAGGTGATCAGCTAAGATGACACAGTAGACACCAGTTACAACTCAAGCTCCAGTTGCAAAGCTTAATCAAATCCTTACTACTTCAAATCTCCAATCCCCACAAGATTTGCATTTTTCACCTAAGCCTACAGTAAATTCCAAACCTCCACAAATTAACAATAATGCAGTGGTATTGGAGGAATAGAGAGTCATGTCCAGGTCTGCCATGAGTTCTGTCAGTTAAGATTGCTATGTTATTTCTTAGCATTCCTAGAAGTACTCTGCTTTGTTAGATAATACATAATCACCGTAAAGAGGAAGCATCAACATTATAGCAAAGTAATCTTTCTTTTTTGGTGCTGGAGACCACAGAACATAAAGTCTCATGCATGCTAAGCACTTTTCTACATGGAGCTACATTCCTACCCCCCCAAAGTATTATTTCAATACTTAAAGCTTAATGCATCATTTCATGTTTATAAAAAGGCAATAAAAGTATTTCAGATATACGCCAAGAACCATGTGTGACAGCATCTACTTATTAGCAGTGGTTCTTTAAAATAAAAAAAGACACCATTATTTATGTGTGTACATGTATTGGGGGGAGGGGGCAGGGAGAGGCTGTGGAAGCCAGAAAAGGGTTTATGATCCCCAGGAGCTGGAGTTAGACAGTGCGCGCCATCTGACATGGGTGCTGGAAATGGAACTTGGGTCCATTGAAAGAGCAGTGCTTGTTAACTACTGAGCCACCTCTCCAACCCCTAAGAGCAGCTCTTTAATCTGTTTTTTTAAACAAAAATGCCTTACTTAGCAAACGAACAAGGCATTAACTGTAACAACGAACTGGATTTATATTAACCTCATCAATGCCCCCAAATGAAGTAACTTTGGTAAAGATACTCATTTTAATTACCTTTTATTTATATATTTTTTATTGTTATTAAACTTTTCCATACATCATTTCTCAATCGAATTTAGAGTCACTTCTCTTTCTATGCCCCCCACCCCACCTGAGTTCCTGCACTCTGCCGTACACGTCTTGCATCGTTTTCTGAGTTTTTCCATTTTTTCCAGTTCTTTTGTTGTTGTTCTAACTTGTATTGCTTCAAAATGTGTATATATATATATATATATATATAATTATATACATACATAAACCTATACATACATACACATATCACCTGAATTGGAAGATTTTCTTTGTTTTCTTTTTCTTTTGCTAAAAGATGTCATGTTTTCCTTAAGGAAGTGTTTCCTTGAGGAAGGTTCCTCCTTGGCTAGCCCAAACAACCATCAATCTTGCCCTTGTGCTCCACACTGGGGTCTTTCCCTCCCATAGTCCCCCAAAGGAGGTCCAGTAAGCACGCTTCCTGTCTTGGTCTTCCTGTACTGGCCTCCATGATACAGCCTGGGTAGTCCAACAATGGCAGTCTATACTCTGATAAGGCTGAAATCCCAGTAGCTGCTCAGTCCACAAGCTGGATGTCTCAGTAGTCCCCATCTGGCATTGGGATTAAAAAGCTGGGTCTCATGTCTTTGAAGAATGCCAAAAGCAGTGGCAGCCACAGAGTAGATGCACTTGCCAGTAAGAATTGAAGACAGGCCAAACAGTGCTCTCTTTTTTCTTTTGGTCTTTTTACTAAGATCTCAAGTTTTATATCTGAAGTACAATTTCTCAGGCCTTAATGATTATTTATTTCTGGTTTTACTTTCCTTTTGGATGCTTAGGGTCACACAGTTAGCCCAGATTAACCAAGGTTTTTGTTTTCTTAAGGTCAGTTGAGGATCTGGTCCTCATTTATCTTTACTTAAGTCTTCTTTTTCCTATTCACTTCCATTTTCAGATAATAACCCCTCCTCTACAGCTAATATTAAGTCTTTTTTAACTTAAGAATGACTAAGAAGGGAGTAAGAAGATGACTTGGTGGTTAAAAGCACTGGCTGCTCTTGCAGAGGACCTAGGTTCAGTTTTTACCACCCACACTGCCAAAGTCATTTTCTGGTCTCCACGAGCACTGCACAATACTGTACTTACATATACATAGGCAAAGACTCATACCTATAAAAAAAATGAAAAATAAAAAGGATGATTAAGAACAAGCCTGGCATTGCAGTACACACTTTAATGCTAGCACTTGGGAGGTAGAGGAAGATGGGTATCTGAAATGGACAGCCTGTTCTACAAAGTGGGTTCCAGGCCAGCTGGGGCTATAGAGAGACCTAACAAACAAAAATTACTAAGAACATTTTCAACTACAAACTTACGTCTGTTCAAATATGAATGTCCTGTCCAGTCAAGTCACAAACAAAACAAAGAAGAACCGCTTTTACTTTTTCTTAGCCACCATGTGGGTTCTGGGAATCGAACCCAGGTCCTCTGCAAAAGCAGTCGGTGCTCTTAACCACTGAGCCATCTCTCCAGCCCCAGAACCTCTTTTACTTTTAAAAGACAGTTTCATTCTTGTGTAATTTTTTTGTCATTAAAACATTATGAATTATATTTGAGTACTTGAGTGGAATAAATACTGGGCCAATTAACTGGTCCTTGAGTCAGTATAGATCAAGTTCCTTTACCTTAATTTCCTCTCTATAAAATAGTTTTAAAATCTCGAGTTTAAAAATTTAGAGAGAGATCCTATCTCAAAATACCAAAAAGAAATAATCAATAAAAATGTAAAGGTCACAGTAATTCTGCAGTTTGGGGTGTGTTCTAGTTTGTCTTCCATTGCTGTGACAAAACACTCTGACCAACACCAGGCAGGAACCTGAAGCACAGGCCATGGAGGAATGCTGTTCACTGGCTTGCTCCCCTGGCCCATGCCCAGCCTGCCCTTTTATATGGTACACAACCTGCCCAGGGTGGCACCACTCATTGTGAACTAGGCACTTCTGGACAATCAAGACAATACTCCACAGACCACTATTAAACCATCACCTTTCCAGTTCTTATCCCCAAAGTATGATGTTGACATTAATCACAACCTAAGACAGTACAACCTTAAAAGCCCCAGAGTCCTTAAAACGTCCAAACACTTAAAAGTTCACTGTCTATTAAAAGTCTCTTAACTGTGGGCTGCTGTAAAATCCAAAACAACTACTGTCTTATTTCAAAGGGAAGAATCAAGCACTCTCAAACAAAACCTAAGTCCAGCAAAGTAGCTCAAGGCTGGACACCTGGGACTCATTCACAATCTTCTGGGCTCCAAAGGGTTTCGGCAGCTCCCCTTCTCCAACTCTGCTGTCCGTAGCACACAGCTCATCTCGCAGGCCCAGGCTGACTAAATTCCACACCTGCTGCTGCTCTTGGTGGTAGGCCCATGGTCCTGGCATCTCCAAAAAGCTGGGGTCACCACTGAAACTGAGGCAGCACCTTCACCAATGGTCTCTTCTGACCTCTCCTAGTGCAAAGCCTCAGCTTCTCTCCATGAGCCCTGCAATCCTGGGGTCTTCACTGTAACCGAGGTGCACTTCCACCAATGGTCTTTCCTGACCTCTCACGGTGCCAAGCCTCGGCTGCTCTCTGTGACCCCCTCAAATTTCAACACCAGAACCATATAGGAGACTCTTACACACTACCAAGTCCTGCTTCTGGCTTGACATAGAGGCTCAGGCCCCTTCTGGAACATAGCTTCTGTGTGCTGACCCTGAAGAAATTCCTCCCAGAAGATTTCACCACAGTGATGCTGGTCTCTTGTTACTTACAGCTGCTTTTTCAGCCCCAGCTAACCAGCCATCAATTGTCCCAGTACAACAAAGGTTTCACTTCAGATTCTGATCTCTTGTTACTTACAGCTGATTCTTCAGGCCCAGCTGACCAGAACCCACAGATTAAATAGTCCTGATGATCTCTGCTTCCCTTCGAAACTAGCAACTTCACAAGCCAGGCCTCCATCTTCTACAACTCTTTCAGCAAAACTGTTCCAAGTTCCACAGCCACGATCTTTAAGCATTCAATGATTTTTCTAGCCCAAAGTTCCAAACGCTTCCACAATCCTTCCCCAAAACACCAAGGTCAGGTCTGTCACAGCAATACCCCACTCCCTGGTACCAATTTCTGTTCTAGTTTGTCTTCCATTGCTGTAACAAAACACTCTGACCAACACCAACTTGGGGAGGAAAGGGTTTATTCAGCTTACATCTCCTGGGTCACAGTTCATCACTTAGGGAGCCCAAGGCAGGAGCTGAGGCACAGGCCATGGAGGAATGCTGTTCACTGGCTTGCTCCCCTGGCCCATGCCCAGCCTGCCCTCTTATATGGTACACAACAACCTGCCCAGGGAGGCACCACTCATTGTGGACTGGGCCCTCCCACACTTCTGGACAATCGAGACAATACTCCACAGATGTGGCCATAGGCCAATCCAATGCAGCCAATTCCCCAATTGAGGCTCCCTCAACCCAGGTGGGTCAAGTTGACACTAAAACTATCCAGCACAGGGGTTTTTTTTGGTTTTGTTGTTTTTTGATCTTTTTGTGATAGGGTCTCCCTGTAGCCCCAGCTGGCCTGGAACTCCCTATGTAAACTGGGCTAGCCTTGAACTCACAGAGATCTGCCTCTGCATCTGCCATCTAGCTGGGCATGGTGGTGCATGCCTTTAATCTCAGCACTTGGGAGGCAGAGATAGGTAGATTTCTATGAGTTCAAGACCAGCCTGGTCTTGGTCTACACAGTGAGTTCCAGGACAGCTGGAGCACAGGGAGACCCTGTCTCAAAAGGAAAAAAATAAAATAAAAATCTGTTGGTCTGTTGGGCAGATTAACTTCTAGATAAAAATATTTTCTTTTTTTTTGTTTTCCACAAAATTGAGCCTAAGCTTGCCATGAGCTGACAACATGCTGGAATGGACTTAAGAGAAATGGGAGTTTCACAAACAGGAATACCCTGAGAAGACACAGTGCTCTTCTTGAACTTGTAAGGAAAAGTGATAGTCAGTCTGCTCTTTCTACCCCTTCAGGGGAGAAACTGTTTAAAAACCACCTCACAATGACAGTTCTAATTTAAGTCCAACATCACAAAAGTCTTATTTTGATTTTGTATCTTCTCTTTGCAGACTGATTCCTGCTGAAATAATGGGTGATACATGTACTTCACAAAAATTACCAAAGTTAAAAATAGAAGTTTCCCGGGGGCTGGAGAGATGGCCTAGCGGTTAAGAGCACCGACTGCTCTTGCAGAGGACCCGGGTTCGATCCCCAGCACCCACATGGCGGCTGAGAACCGTCTGTAACTCCAAGTCCAGGAGAACTCCAGTTCCAAGGGAATCCGACGCCCTCTTCTGACCTCCGCGGCATTGCACGACACAGGTGCACAAACCTACATGCAGACAATACATTCATACACATAAATAAATAAAATTTTTAAAAATTAGAAAAAAAATAGAAGTTTCCCCTATGAGTCTTTAAACACCCCCCCCAAAAAAAAATAAAAAATAAAATAAAAATCAACCGTTACTACTACCTTCTGTCACATTCTTCCAGAGACTCAAGTGTTTAAAATCCATTTTTGTGCTGGGCTTGGTGGGCATGCCTTTAATCCCAGAACTCAGGAGGCAGAGGCAGGCAATCTCTGTGATTTCAAGGCCAGCCTGGTCTACATAGTGAATTCCAGGCCAGCTGGGGCTACAGGGAGACCCTGTCTCAAAAACACCAAAATCAATCCACTTTTGTGTTTTGTTCCCTCAAGTTAGTCCCTTACAATAAATATCCTATACCTTAGTTTCTCCATCTAATAATCCCTCTGACATATTACACAAATGCATATTTAAAACTGTTCACTATAGATAAAATGTCATAGAGGGGCACAGGGGTAGGGTAGAATGGTGGCTTAGCATATACTAGACAAAAAGAAATCATTACATAGCATCCTACTTTATGGTGAAACTGAAGTGCTTCTAGTCTTTTGCTACTCCCAATACTGTATTAAATTTACACTTGATCTTTACCATAAACTGTTAAACTGGCCTTCCTAGAGGCAACTTCTATTTCAAGTAGCTATATGTGAATGTTTCTATTTCTTGACATTTTTCTAAACTCCTATCATTAGCAAAATTTAAAAACCCATTTCTAGGGGCTGGAGAGATGGCCTAGCGGTTAAGTGCGCCAACTGCTCTTGCAGAGGACCCAGGTTCGATCCCCAGCACCTACATGGCGGCTGAGAACCGTCTTTAACTCCAGTTCCAGGGGAATCCGACACCCTCTTCTGACCTCTGAGGCATTGCAAGACAGTACATTCATACATATAAAAATAAATAAAATTTAAACAACAACATCAACAACAACAACAAAACATTTCTAGCCAGGTATGGTATCCCACACATTTAGTCCAAGCACTCAGGAGGCAAAAGCAGGTATATCTCTGTGAGTTCAAGGCTATCTTGGTCTACATAGGAAGTTACAGGCCAGCCAGAGTTACACAGTAAGACCCTGTTCTCAAGCAAACAAAGCAAAAAACAAAACAAAATAAACAAGAAACTGATTTTTAGCTAGGCGTTGGTGTACACCCTTAATTCTATTGCTAGGGAGGACAAGGAAGATGGGGTTCTCTGTGAATTGAAGGCCAGCCTGGTCTATGTAGTGAGTTCCAGTCCAGCCAGGGCTACATAGTGAGACCTTGTCTCAAAACAAAATAACAAAAAAAACCTACCCAAAAACGAACAAAAAATTTAGTCATTTTTAATCTGTTAAAAGGACTGATTAGAGAGTAAAGAACCCGCCTCCAGAACGAATCAGAGAGCAAAGGACCAGCCTCCAGGAAGGATCAGAGAGTAAAGGACTTATCTCCAAGATGGATGAGAGAGTAAAAGGACCCATCTCCAGGAAGGATCAGAGAGCAAAGGACCCACCTCCAGATGGATCAGAGAGCAAAGGACCTGCCTCCAAAACGGATCAGAGAGTAAAGGACCAGCCTCCAGGAAGGATCAGAGAGTAAAGGACTTATCTCCAAGATGGATGAGAGAGTAAAAGGACCCATCTCCAGGAAGGATCAGAGAGCAAAGGACCCACCTCCAGATGGATCAGAGAGCAAAGGACCTGCCTCCAAAACGGATCAGAGAGTAAAGGACCAGCCTCCAGAACAGATCAGACTGTAAAGGACCAG
The DNA here is from genome assembly GCA_009823505.1 of Rhizomys pruinosus. NCBI lineage: Eukaryota > Metazoa > Chordata > Mammalia > Rodentia > Spalacidae > Rhizomys > Rhizomys pruinosus. Next base: position 2,743,947 of record VZQC01009282.1, on the reverse strand, counting down.
CTCCCCGAATGGATCAGACTGTAAAGGACCAGCCTCCAGAATGGATCAGACTGTAAAGGACCAGCCTCCAGAACAGATCAGACTGTAAAGGACCAGCTCCCAGAACGGATCAGACTGTAAAGGACCAGCCTCCAGAACAGATCAGACTGTAAAGGACCAGCTCCCAGAACGGATCAGACTGTAAAGGACCAGCTCCCAGAACGGATCAGACTGTAAAGGACCAGCCTCCAGAACGGATCAGACTGTAAAGGACCAGCCTCCAGAACGGATCAGACTGTAAAGGACCAGCCTCCAGAACAGATCAGACTGTAAAGGACCAGCCTCCAGAACGGATCAGAGAGTAAAGAACCCGCCCTCCAGAATGGATCAGAGAGCAAAGGACTCATCTCCAGGAGGGATCAGAGAGCAAAGGACCTGCCTCCAGGATTGATGAGAACCCCCCCCCAGAATCAATAGAACAAATCTACCTACCTACCTATTTATCTCCGTGTGTGTGTGTGTGTGTGTGTGTGTGTGTGTCCGTCCTGGGTTACCTCTGAAGAGATCTCGTTTTGGTAGTCCTTATGGGACAATAGTGTTTGGTGGGGATTTCTTACTTGCTTTTCCCATGTTGTTGATTTTTCTTTGTGCTTTTGGCACATGGATTTGATTCCTTTTGTTTGTGATCTGACGTGAAATTCAAGTGTTTCTTCTTGTGAAAAAAATAAAAATAAACAAAAATAAATAAACTAAAAAAATGTTTTTGGGGCTGGAGAGATGGCTCAGCGGTTAAGAGCACTGACTGCTCTTACAGAGGACCCGGGTTCGATTCCCAGCACCTACATGGCGGCTAATGCACGACACGGGTGCACCTACCTACATGTAGACAGTACACTCATCATACACATTTAAAAAAAAAGCCTCACTGCTTGGGGCTGAAGAGATTGCCTAGTGGTTAAGAGCACCGACTGCTCCTGCAGAGGACCTGGGTTCAATTCCCAGCACCCACATGGCAGCTGAGAACCATCTTTGACTCCAGTTCCAGGGGAATCCAACGCCTTCTTCTGACCTCTGCGGCACTGCAAGACACAGGTGCAACAGACCTGCATGCAGACAGTACATTCATACACATAAAAGAAATAAATACACATAAAAGAAAAAAATTTTTAAAAAGCCTCGCTGCAGTTTTACTTGCAATTTTCTTCATAATAAGTGAATCTGAGTGTGTCCCTTTCTACTGACACTATGTCTTTATCTTTTGTCATTTTCATGAGTTTTTTCCAGATTTGTAGGTATCCCATGTGAGTTGTTCACTTTCTAGATGTACTTCATGTGAAATTTCATGTAAGTATCCTAGCAATAAAACTTTATTTCTTTAAATTTTTCCCATTATCTAGGCTAGAGAGATGGCTGAGAGATAGCTGCTCTTACAGAGGACTCAGGTTCAATTCCCAGCACCTATATGGCAGTTAACAACTGTCCGTAACTCCAGTGCCAGGGGAATCAGACACACTCTTTTGATCTCCAGCAGCACTGCATGACACGGGTACATATGTAAACATGTATACATGGATATACATACAGGCAATACACTCATACACATAAAAACAATACAACATTTTTTAAAAATCTCTCCTCTTGCCTGGCGTGGTGGCGTGCGCCTTTAATCCCAGCACTCAGGAGGTAGAGGTGGGCGGATCTCTGCCAGAGCGAGCTCCAGGACAGCTGGTACTAAAACGGAGACCCTGCCTCAAAAATACCAAAAAAGGTTAAAAACAACAAAAAACTCCTCTTAAAATCAAACATAGTATTACCAGTATTTCTGATCATTATGAGAAACGAATCAATATGAGAGTTAATGTCACAACTTAATCTTAGTACAAATAAAATATACAAACATGACTTAATTGTAACTCAAGTCTGATTTTGTGTTTAGTGTATTGCCTACTGGCTCATATGAAGTGGTAACACATTTTAAATGTTATTTTTTTTGTTTTTTTTAACTTTATTTATCTTTGTATGTATATGAATATATTGTCCGCATGTAGGTTTGTGCACCCATGTCGTGCAATGCCGCAGAGGTCAGAAGAGGGCGTCGGATTCCCCTGGAACTGGAGTTAAAGACGGTTCTCAGCCGCCATGTGGGTGCTGGGGATCAAACCTGGGTCCTCTGTAAGAGCAGTCGGCGCTCTAGGCCATCTCTCCAGTCCCTTTAAATGTTATTTTCAACACTGAAGAGCATTGTGGCAGGCAGGCAGGCAGGCAGGCAGGCAGATACACACGCACATACTTCACTTTTGGTATAGGCTTTCCTAAGAAATTTGTGACTCACACCTTAAAACAGATTTCTAGTTATATGACTTTCTGACTCTGGCACAGAGTGAAACTGCACTAAAGCAGAATAGTCCTGCTACTAAATATGGTGTAAATGTTAAATAGAAAGATAAACTAGAAGAAAAACTCAGCAGAGCTCTGAAGGAAGAACAGAAGCCCAGAGCATATCCAGGTGCAATAGAAAGAAAGAAGAGATATATATAGCTGGATATGGTAATACATGCCTATAATTCCAGCATAAGGGGGAGAAAGCAGGAAGATCACTATGGGTGCCAGGTCAGTCTGGTCTACACAAGTTCTAGACCAGCCAGGGTTGCACTGTGAGATCATCTTTAAAAAACAGGGTTCAGGGAAGGCTGGAGAGATGGCTCATCAGTTAAGAGCACTGGCTGCTCTTGCAGAGCATCTTGGTTCAGTTCCCAGCACCTACATGGTTAACAACCATCTGTTTCAGAGGATTTAACACCTCCTCTGGCCTCAGCAGGCACTGCATGCACTATGGGTACGCTTACATACGTGCATGATGAAACACTCATACACATAATAAATTTTTAAAAATAAGATAAAACTAGAGTAAAAATTAAAAATTTACAACATAGACAGCAGTCTGCAAGTGTAGGGAATCCAGAAAAACTTAATCTAGCATCCCTGAGAAGTACCAAGAAATCTCCCTAGGCTTTCTATTTTTTGCTGTGTGAATGTGTTTAAGTCTTGGGGTGGCGGGGGGGGGGGCGGATGAAATTGAAACCCATTTCCCTTTTTTTGAGACAGGGTCTCCCTGTAGCCCCAGCTGGCCCAGAACTAACTCTAATGTAGACCAGGCTGGCCTTGAACTCAGAGATCCACCTCCTTCTGCCTCCCAAGTGCTGGGCTTACAGGAGTGTGCCACCATGCCTGGCTCAAACCCATTTTCTATGCGGATGTGTGATGGTTGGTCCTGTCAACTTGACAGATCTGGAATAAAGAAAAAGGTGACAAGCCTCCAGGCATGTAGGAAAAAAATTATTTAGATTAGCTTCCAGTCACACATATTAGGTAGGATGGGAAGACCCACCCTCAAGGAGAGTGGCACCATTCTCTGGCTTGAGTTCTGGGCTTCTTAAGAAAGGAGGAACCAAGCCGGGCATGGTGGCATACAATTCTAATCGGAACACTGGGTAGGCAGAGGCAGATGGACCTTTGTGAGTTAAAAAGCCAGCCTAGCCTATCAATAAATAAATAAACAAACAAACAAACAAATAAATAAGCAGCTAGCTGATTAAGAGATTCCTAACTGCAGATACAAAGTGACCAGTTGCCTCAAGGTCCTACTGTTCTGATTACCTCCCAACTCCTTTCTGAAGTTGCTTTAGACATTTTGTCATAGCAATGAGAAAACTAACAGAAGATGTTATTCACATTTTTATTTTAGACATGATGCATCACCTACAAGCTGCAAATATGTGATAAGTGGGCTGGAGTTTAGTTTACCCAATAATCCAGACCACTGGGTAAATATATCCACAATCTAAAGCACACAAGAGTTTCATACAAAAAGCTATATCCATGCTATTGAAAATAACAAAACTACTCAGAGGACTAATCCTCTCTGACAGGAGTTGGGAGACACAGACAAAACAGTCATCTAGAACTTAAAATAAGTGAATAGTAAAACAAAGTCACACAAGGCTTGATCCCCAGAATCACATATATGGTGGCGTAACTAATTGTCTCTAACTCCAGTTCCAGGGGATTTGGAGGTCTAATTAGACTTAAGGCCTGCTTAATAGGAGGGAATTCAAGCCTGGTACTACAAACGTAGTCAAATATCCATGGCTGGAGAGGTCATAGACCCTAGAGGAAAACCTACTCCTGGCATTTCCCTAATCCAATGCAGTTTCTTTTTTTTTTTTTTATAATTTTTTAAATTTTTTTAAAATTTTATTTATTTCCGTATGTGTATGAATGTATTGTCTGCATGCAAGTCTGTGCACTGTGACGTGCAATGCCGCGGAGGTCAGAAGAGGGGGTCGGACTCCCCTGGAACTGGAGTTCTCCTGGAATTGGAGTTTCAGACGGCTCTTGGCCGCCATGTGGGTGCTGGGGATCGAACCCGGGTCCTCTGCAAGAGCAGTCGGCGCTCTTAACCGCTAGGCCATCTCTCCAGCCCTCCAATGCAGTTTCTAACTGTATTCTGAGTACTTACCTTTAAACCCACAGATAAATGTAGCTCTCACTCCTCATCAAAGCAGCTTCCTTTTGCAACACACAGAAACAGTTACAGAGAGCCCAAAACTGGTCAAAATGCAATGAAAAAGTAACAGTGGGGGTAAAATGCAACTCCTACAACCAAAGCTCGGGGAACAACACAGAAGAGGGGGCAAAAAGACTAAAAGCAAGAGGACCAGGACACCTACTGCTATAGAATGTTTTCCAGACATGATGTAAGAGTTGTTAGAAGGGAAGAGAAGGAGTGTAAGTGATGCAAATACAGTATTATTTATGAAATTCTAAAAAAATAAAATAACCTCAAATTAAAAAAAAAAAAATTATAGAAGCCAAGTATGATGGCATATACCTTTAACCCCAGCTCTCAGGAGGCAGAGACAGGTGGATTTTTGAGAGTTCCAACCCAGCCCCTTTGTAAGACCCTTTTACAAAAACCCAAAAATAAAGGGCTAGAGAGATGAGAGCACTAGAAGACCCAGGTCTGGTTCCTAGCACCTATACGATGGCTGGCTAACAATTGTCTATAACTCCAGTTCCAAAGAACATCGCATCCTCTTCTGGTTTCCGTGGGCACTGCACACACAGGTGCACTTTCATGAAAGCAAAACCACTCATAACATAAAATTAAAAAAATTAAAACAAAAATGGAATTAAAAAGCTGATGCTAGTTTCTTCAAAATAGCTCCACAGTTGGGATAAAAACAAAATCCCTGGGACTGGAGAGATGGCTCAGTGGTCTTGCCAAGGACCCAGACTTGATTCCCAGCACCCACATGATAGCTAACAACTGTCCTTAACTCCAGTTCCAGGCAATCTATCGCCTTCCAATCTCATAGGGCAATGCACACTTTCACACATGTAGGCAATACACGCATAAACAAAATAATAATAACTGCTCTTGCTAAGAATCTGGGTTTGGATCCCAGTGCCCACATGGTGGCCAACAACCATCCATAACTCCAGTTACAGGGGATCTGATGCTCTGACTTCCATAGGCACTGCATAACATGGGTTCACTTACATACATGCAGGCAATACGCTCATACACATAAAAATAAAATAACTATTTTTAAAAAAAGAGAATTACTAAACTATTGAATTTGGACCCCATCAGCTTTATATTTTCTTTTTTAATATATATTTTATACAAGATTATCAAATCTAGACCTGTGGCCCCCCCATTCCCCCCCACCAGAGCTCATGTATTCTGCCAAACATGCTTTTCAACTCTTTCTCAGTCTTTCTCGATATTCTCCATGTGGAAGTTGACTGTTTTGAGCAGAAGTTCACTGTTTCAGACAGTTCTTTGATGCAGTCCTTTCTGTTGTTGTTCTTTCCAATATGCATCACTCCCAACTGCTTGAACAAAAGCTCAAGGGGCCATGCACAAGAAATACTTACAATTAAGTAATTGGCACTAGCATCCACAGATGAGGGATACCATTCGTCCTTTGTTTTTCTGGGACTGTGTTACTTCACTCAGCATGATGTCCTCTAGCTCCAGCCATTTTCCTGCAAAGCTCATGATGTCATCTTTCTTTACTGCTGCATAGAACCCCATTGTGTAAATGTACCACATTTTCTCTATCGACTCATCAGTTGAGGGGCATTTGGGTTGGTTCCAGCTCCTTGCTATTGTGAAGAGAGCTGAAATAAACATATGTATCTCTGTGGTGGGGTGAGTCTTGGGGGTACATGCCTAGGAGTGGTATGGCTGGGTCGGGTGGCAAGTTCATTCCAAGTCTTCCAAGGGTTCTCCACACTGCTTTCCATAGTGGTGTACCAGTTTACATTCCCACCAGCAGTACATGAATGTTCCCCTTTCCCCACAACCTCTCCAGCACTTGGTATCATTTGTTTTCTTGATCCTAGCCAGTCTTATTGGAGTAAGATGATATCTTAAAGTGGTTTTGATTTGCATTTCCTTAATGATTAGTGATGTTGATTGAACACTTCTTCAGGTGTTTCTCAGACACCTCTAATTCCTCACTTGTGAAGTCTCTGTTCAGTTCTTTACTCCATCTATTGAGTGGGTCATTTGTTTTCTTTTTTCTTTGTTTTTTGAGTAGTTTATATATTCTGGAAATCAATGCTTTGTCAGATGTTTCTGCAGTGAAGGTTTACTCCAACTCTGTGGAATTTCTCTTCACTTCCTTGTTTCTTTTGATGTACAGAAGTTTGAGTTTAATGAGGTCCCATTTGTCAATTGTTGACCTTAATTCTTGCACAGCTGTGGTCTGATTTAGGAAGTGTTTTCCTATGCCTATGTCTTGTAGTCTGCTGCCCACTTTTTCTTCTATCGCCTTCAGGGTTTGGAGTTTCAGGTTGAGGTCTTTAATCCATCTGGAGTTGACTTTTGTACAGGGTGAGAGGTAGGGGTTTAATTTCATTCTTCTACAAGTGGTGATCCAGTTTCGCCAACACCACTTGCTGAAGATGCTGTCTTTTCTCCATTGTGTCTTCTTGGCCCCTTTGTCAAATATAAGATGGCTGAAATTGTATGTGCTCAAGTTTGGGTCTTCGGTTTTGTTCCATTGGTCAACAGGTCTGTTTTTATGCTAGTACCAGGCTGTTTTTACGACTATAGCCCTGTAGTATAGTTTGAAGTCTGGTATAGAGATCCCTCCTGTGTAGCTCTTTTCACTCAGGGTTGTTTTGGCTATTTGGGGTCTTTTGTTTTTCCAATTAATTTAAGGACTTTTTTTTCACCAAGCCTGTGAAGAAACTCGGGGATTTTAATTGGGATTGTGTCTATACAAGAGTTTGGGTAGAATGGGCATTTTTACAATGTTAATTTTCCCAATCCATGAGCATGGGAG
>VZQC01009282.1:2673488-2731608 GCA_009823505.1 Rhizomys pruinosus | reverse complement strand
TATACTTTTTTTTTTTTTTTGGTCTTTTTGAGACAGGGTCTCCCTGTAGCCTCAGCTGTCCTGGAACTCACTCTGTAGACCAGGCTGGCCTTGAACTCACAAAGATCCGCCTGCCTCTGCCTCCCAAGTGCTAGGATTAAAGGCGTGCGCCACCACGCCCGGCTAAATGTAGTTCTCTTATACTGAATGACTGAGTTGATATGCTGGATAGCTTCAGCTGTCAACTTGACACACCTGGGAAAAGCTAACCTCAAGTGGGGAACAATTTCTAAGGTATTGCCTGTGGGCACATCTGTGAGGCATTTTATTGACTGCTGAGTGATGTGAGCGGGCCCAACCCAATGTGTGTGGTACCATCCTTGGACAGTTGTGACCCAATGTGTGTGGTACCATCCTTGGACAGTTGTGAACGAAAGCAGGCTGAGCACAAGCCAGAGTAGCAAACCAGTAAGTGGTGTTCCTCCATGGCCTGTGCTTCAGTTCCTGTCTCCAGGTTCCTGCCATGGTTAAGTTCCTTCCTTGGCCTCCCCTCCCCTCAGTGATGGACTGTCACTTGGAAGAGTAACATACAATAAAACTTTTCTTCCCCATTTTGGTTTTAGAGTATTTTACCACAGCAACAAAAAGTAACTAGGACAGATTGACTAACAGAATCAAGAGCTGATAGACATTTCTCAACTTTCTTCTAGAAGACTAGTTGGGGGGAGTAGGATGGGTGTGCATGGTATTACGTGTGCATGAGTACACCCTTATGTACACATGCACAGGCCAGATGTCCTGCCATGTCACTCTTTGTCTTATTCCCTTGAGGCAGGGTCTCTCTCTGACATGGACCAAGACTGGTGTCCAACAAGTCCCAGAGATCCTCCTGTCTCTACTCCCAAAAGCGTTAGGGCTACAGGCATGCATAGCCATGCTCAACTTTTTAATTTGGCTTCTAGGGATTTGAACTCAGGTCCTCATGCTTGCATAGGAAGCACTGTACTCAGCCATCTCCTCAGCCATAAGCTAAAATTTCAAGTGGAGTTTTAAGATTTCTTTTGGCTGGGCATGGTGCCACATATCTTCAATACCAGTACTCAGGAGGCAGAGGCAGGTGGACCTCTGAGAGTTCAAGGCCAGCCTGGTCAACATAGTGAGTTCCAGGCCAGCTGGGGCTATAGATAGGGAGGTAGGGAGACGGTATCTCAAAAGGGGAAAAGGAAGAAAGGAAGAGAGAAAGAAAGACAAAGACAGAGACAGAGAAAGAAGAAGGAAGGAAGGAAGGAAGGAAGGAAGGAAGGAAGGAAGGAAGGAAGGAAGGAAGGAAGGAAGGAAGGAAGGAAGGAAGGAAGGAAAGAAGGAAGGAAGGAAGGAAAGAAAGAAGGAAAGAAAGAAAGAAAGAAAGAAAGAAAGAAAGAAAGAAAGAAAGAAAGAAAGAAAGAAAGAAAGAAAGAAAGAAAGATAGATTTATTTCTAAATTCTAGTTTGATCCCCTGGCTAGAACTACAGGGAGCTATGAGCCACCAAACATGGATATGGATGCTAGAAACCAGAACTTGTACCCTCCGCAAGAGCAAAAGAAAGCACTCTTAACCCTCTCCAGCCCCCACAGTTTATTTTTTAATCCAACAAATCTTACCTCTCTTAAAAATGTTTTTGATTTGATTTTTTTTATATATATGAATGTTTTGCCTGCATGCACCCATGTTGGAAAATGCTCACACAGGCCAGAAAAGGATGTCACATCCCCCAGAACTGCAATTATAGATGGTTGTTAGCCACCATGTGTGTGCTAGGAATCAAACATAAGTCCTTTGCAAGAGCAGCCAGTGCTCTTAACCACCGAGCAATCTCTCCAGTCCCTTGCCTCCCTTTTTATAAGGTATATACATGTATGTGCACACATGTGGAGGCCAGAAGTGGATGTTGGGTACATTCCTCAACTGCTTTTCCACCTTTTTTTATTTAATTTTATTCTTTTTATTGAATTTTTGCAATTTTCATACAATATAATTTGATGCCTCCCCTTTCCGCACCGCCTCCTACCATCCCCTACCCAACATGACCTATCAGGGTCTGATTCATGTCCCCAGTGTTCTTCAATGTAGATCCATCCACTGGACCCACCAAGAGTTCCATCCCTATAAGATACTATCTCCCTACTCCCAGGAACCATCAACTGCCAAAGTTCCTCAAGTTGGGTTGGGATTTTTGTCTGGTTGAAGCTTTCATAGGACTCGTGCATGCTGTCACCATTATCATGAGTTCATATGAGGAATGGACCAGCTATCCAGAAAACTGTTTTCCTTGTGGTCATCTACTTCCCTCTTACAATTTTTCTGCCTCCTCTTCCGAAATGGTCTCTGAGCCTTAGGAGGCAGAGGTTTGAAATAGGTGTCCTATTCAGAAATAAGCACTGTGCAGCCTCTTGTTCTGTATACATTTTCCATCTGTTGCAAAAAGAAGCTTCTTTGATGAAGAGTGAAAGATACACTTGTCTGTAAAACTGAGGATGCATATTTAGAATAAAGTAAGAAATTACACTGGTCTAGGGATATGGCAAAATTGGGTTTTTCTCTAGGATCTATGTATGACCTTCCAACCATGTGTATTTGACTATGTTTACAAGTACCACAAATGAGTTCCCTCCCAGTGAATGGACCTTAATCCCAATCAGACAGCTGTTGATTACTCCTAAAATGATGTTCCAAGTCTTCTGCCCAAAATGTGACCTGTCTTCTGCAACAGGGTCTTACACCTTTAAGTTCTGGGAGGCAATCAAGGGTTATACCAAGAGCCTGTGTTATTTTGGGAGTCTCTTGAACTACCCTGACCAACTCAAAGGGAGGTTTCTCCTGCCTGGTACTATCACCTTATTTTTTGAGACAGTCTTTTATTGAATCTAGAACTCACCAACTGAAACTGGCCAGGGATCTTACTGCCTTTGCTTCTACAGTGCTGGAATTATACGTGTATGCTGCTACACCGATAATTTTACATGGTGCTAGAGATCCAAACTTAGGTCCTCATGCTTGCACGGCAAGCACCTCACCAACTGAGCCAGCTCCCCACCACTAACTTGCCTTTTATAAGTACTTTATTTTTATTTTTATTTATTTTTTTAATGTGTATGCATGTACACAACTGAGCCAGCTCCCCACCACTATCTTGCCTTTTATAAGTACTTTTTTTTTTTTTTTAATGTGTATGCGTGTACTGTCTGCATGCAGGTCTGTGCACCCGTGTCGTGCAATGCCACGGAGGTCAGAAGAGGGTGTCGGATTCCCCTGGAACTGGAGTTCTCCTGGAATTGGAGTTAAAGACGGTTCTCAGCCGCCATGTGGGTGCTGGGGATTGAACCCGGGTCCTCTGCAAGAGCAGTCGGCACTCTTAACCGCTAGGCCATCTCTCCAGCCCCATAAGTACTTTCTAAAATCTGACAGCTAAGCCGAACATCATGGCACACCTCTAACCTCAGTATTCAGACGGTATAGGCAGGTTTGAGGCTAGTCTGGTCTATGAGACCCTGTCTCAAAAAGTAAAATAAGCCAGGCATAGAGGTGCACACCTTTACCCATCACTCAGATCTCTGTGAGGTCAAGGCTAATCTGGTCTACATGGTAAGTTCCAGGGTAGCTGGCACTATATGGAAACCCTGTCTCAAAAATAAATTCCTACAACTAAATTATAATAGTCTGCTGTAGCAGGAAATGTCCCAAATAGTAAAATAATTTCAAATATTAACAGCCTGTAATTCATGAGTTCACTTGAAATCGTCATGGACATGACTTTAATCAGTAGATATTTAATTTATGTGCATAAATGTATGGCCTGTACGTATGTAAGTGCACCCGTGCTCTGCAATGCCCATCGAAGGCAGAGAGGGCATGGGAGCCCCTAGAATTGGAGTTATAGCCAGTTGTTAGCTGTCATGAGGGTCCTAGGATTTGAACCAGGGTCCTCTGCAAGAACAGCCAGTACTCTTAACTGCTGGAGTCCAGCCTTTTAAACAGTGTATGTTAACAACCCACAATTGCATTCCTCACCTAGTCAGTAAATTTACTTTTACAGTTCTGTATGTATCTCAGTTTCTTCATCCATAAAAGTTACTGACAACCTACTTTAGAAGGTTGCTGTGAAGATTAAACAAGTTAATTCAAACAATATTTGGTACTTAACCTTCAAGGCATGGACCTCACAGATCTATCTTTTTTCCAACAGGTGAATGCCTAATTACAGACATACAGATTAGTCACTGAGACTAACTTTATTTTGAACTTTGTTCTGTTTTGAGACAAGGCCACATAGCCCATAATGGCCTCAAACTGGCTATGAAAGCAGGGATGACCCTGAACTTCTGATACTCTTGTCTCAACCTCCCTGAATGCTGAGATTACAAGTGTGCACAACTACATCCAGCACCACCACATCCAGCACCGCCACATCCCAGTTTATGTGGTGCTGGGGATCATACACAAGGCTTGATACATGCTATGCAAACACTAACACTAACTGAATTATAACCCAGTCTCTTTCTCACTGTCTAAAATTCTGACCTCCAAACCAATCTATCAGTTTTTCTCCCCCTACTCAATCTTCTCTTAGCCAGAAGGCTGGTGTTATTCTACTTCTTTCTTTGGTTTTATTGCCCCTTACATATAAGATATATGTAAGAACATTCATTGAAGCTTCAGGAAGTAATTTTCTCCAGGAAGTCAAGACTGCGTTTAGAAACCTCCAATAAGGAAGCATAAGTATACCATGGGAACATCTATTTCCTTTCCCTCAGCTATAAATCTTTAAGTGAAAAAAATGATTTAATCATGTCTATATTTTAGATAAGCACATATGTATACGTGTGTAACGTAAATTTATAAGAATCTAAGACTTAACTACAATCTGACCATGTAAGTTAAACAGATTAACAATATAGATAATTCTGAAGAATAGTGTCAATCATGGAAAGGGACAGACACTGAAGGAAAAAGATCCAATAGTTTGGGGTGGTATGAAATCATACTCGGTACACCAACAAACCTATGTCAACTGTGAAGACGGTGGCCTTAAAACACTTAAGTATCCACCCAGCTCCCCCCACCCCCAAACAGGGTCTTCTCTGGAGCCCCAGCTGGCTTGGAACTCTCCATGTAGAACAGGTTGGCCTCCAACTCCCAGAAATGTGCCTGCCTCTGCGTCTTCCTCTGCCTTCTGAGTGCTGGGATAAAAGGCATGTGCCACCAGGCCCGGCTCTTTTCTCTAGTTTTAATGTCACAATTACTAAATAACTTCCTTATTAAGACTTTACTTGCCTCCTGACTGAGAACATACTGACCTGGCCATGCACTATCATCTGTGTGCTAGTCTTCTGTACAAATAAAGCAAGCAACTTTCTTGGTTTTATATACCAATCACATGCACTTGCTTACTGTGATCTATGCTTGAAAGATGTCTGTTCCCTGAGTTCCTAAGGCTAAAGTGAATACCATATACTTCAATAAACTGAACTTTCCAATTTTATCTCTTAAAAATAGGCCCAATTCCTACCTTCAGTTTGTGTGAGGTGGTTGAGTACTTACTTGGTCAAATACCCTTGTACAAGTATCTACCAGATTTTAGTATGCTTTAAATATTAATGCATTTACCTCCAAGCCTATTCCTGTACTTGCATCACTCATTTCCAATAATTACTCCACCTCCCTTTCTTGCCAAGCTCATCACATTACCCTTTGGCTCTCCACCTTCCCTTTACCAGGTCCCACCACAAGCTGTCTTAAGGAGAATCAATCACTGAGTTTGAGGTCAGGGCTATATACTGAGATCCTGTGTCTCCTCCACCCCCCAAAAGTCCATTTCCTCTACCTTTGTTGACAGTAGGTTTCTTTGTTTTGTTTCTGGAGGGGGAAGGATTCTATCTTTTCAGTGTTAGGGAGATGCTTAAAAATCCAAACATAGGGGCTGTAGAGATGGCATAGCAGTTATAGAGTGGCATAGAGTGCTGACTGCTCTCGCAGAGGACCCAGGTTCGATCCCCAACACCCACATGGCAGCTGAGAACCGTCTTTAACTCCAGTTCTAGGGGAATCCAACACCCTCTTCTGTCTGACCTCCGAGGCATTGCACGACAAGGGTGCACAAACCTACATGCAGACAGTACATTCATACACATACAAGAATAAATAAAAAAATTTTTTTAATCCAAAATAGGGTCTTGTGCATACAAAACCCCCACTTTACCACTAAACTATACTTCTAGTCTGATCACATCAACTAGTCCAATACCCCTAACTGACCTATCAGGTTTTAGACTTCTTCACTCTCTAATCCACGTGGTAAAATGCTAAAAAGTTCCTCTTAAATTCCATTCTAGACATGTTAATTCATTGTCAACCCCTCCCCACCATGGCCTGTTAAAGAAGAAACCACTCAAGTCCTGTAGAATTGTAATCTAAGACAGAGTTTCTAAGTACTTTAAGTGGTGAAGAGGTATTGATCCCATTAGTCATTACAGCAAGAGAGTGAGAAATCTATTTTCTGTGGTGTACTATACAAATACGGCTACTCTATGCTACATAAAATGAGCTGGGAATCATTCATTGTTCCGGTTGACTATTACCACCTTATTTATATTACCACTATTCCTGCACGAGCAGGAAAAGCACAGAACAGCAGGTTAATATTGAAGTGGCTTTATATATATGTTTTTTTTTGTTTGTTTTTGGTCTTTTCAAGGCAGAGTCTCCCTGTAGCTCCAGCTGTCCTGGAACTCACAGAGATCTGTCTGCCTTTACCCCCTGAGTGTTGGGATTAAAGGCTTGAGCCAACATAGCAGGCTATACATACTACATAATATTTTTTTTTTTTTTTGAGACAGGGTCTCCCTATAGCCCCACCTGGCCTGGAACTCATTCTGTTGACCAGGCTGGCCTTGAACTCACAGAGATCGGCCTGCCTCAGCTTACCGAGTGCTAGGATTAAAGGCGTGTGCCACCACTCCCGGCTTAAAGACTGTTCTTAGAGGCCATGTGTGTGCTAGGAATCGAACCTGGGTCCTCTGCAAGAGCAGTCGGCACTCTTAACTGCTGAGCCATCTCTCCGGCCCCATACATTCTTTAAGTTAGATGCTAGGAACACAGTAAGTACTGTGTGAAATGTGCAAAAGCAAACACAACAGGCTCTCCAGCACTACTCAGAAATTACTTGGGTTCATGAACAGTCTCCCAATACAACAAGCAGGGGGCCAGACACAGCAGTGCTGGAGTGCCTAGTTAGGAAGATCACCCTTTTACTGGACCTATATGTTCATTCTTATGTAAACAGCTATGAGTAGAATGGGGGGACACCCCTTTTTTGAAACAGGATCTATTGTAGCCTATGCTGACCTACAATTTGCTATTATGTACTGAAGATGACCTTCAACTTCTAATCCTTTTTTCTCCACTTTAGGAGTGCTAGGATCACAGGCATATTTCATCACACCTTTTATGCAGTGCTGGGAATCAAACCCATAGTTTTATATATGCTAGTAAACAGGAACCTTAACCCATCCTCAGCCTCCCAGTCCCAACACACACACACACACACACACACACACACACACACACCTTCTTTTATTATGGAAAAACACATGGGGGGAGAGAATAGTATCCAAGAATTACCACCAGGACCAGCTGCAATTATTAATTCAGTGACATTCTTCTTTCACCTATACTTCTAATAACCTCATTACAAGTGTGATTTATCATTTTACCTTTAAATACTCAATATGAAAACAGTATTTTTGAGAAACATTGATTTAGTATATGGATTAAGAGTTAAGGTAGCAATGGATGAACTATCAGTTTTCTTTACATCTTTGTTTTTTAATTTTTTTAAATTTTTATTTATTTCTGTATGTGTATGAATGTACTGTCTGCATGCAGGTCTGTGCACCCGTGTCGTGCAATGCCGAGGAGGTCAGAAGAGGGTGTTGGATTCCCCTGGAACTGGAGTTCTCCTGGAATTGGAGTTTCAGACGGTTCTCGGCCTCCATGTGGGTGCTGGGGATCGAACCCGGGTCCTCTGCAAGAGCAGTCGGCGATCTTAACCGCTAGGCCCTCTCTCCAGCCCTTTACTTTACATCTTGTAAATGATGGCATACCATCCTCTTGACAGCCAGAAAGTCAATAGTGCAAACTCAAAATATTTTCTATTGCCACTTTGCTAAATTAAAAAAAAAAAAAAAATCGATCTTGATAAAACCACAATGGAACAACAATATAATTAGGATTTTACAACTATTAACCACTCTGAATTAAATAATCTCAATCTCATGTTATATGATTACTTAAACTCTCAATCTCATACTATATGATTACTTAAGGGAGAGGAACAGAGAATATAATTCCAGTAGCTCTAGCAAGCTCAAGGCCCTAGCTTAGGTTCAACTCCCAATATCACAAAACATGAGTAACAAAGAACAAAGAGAAACATTCCCCACCCCCTCCAAAGTAAGGAGCACATGAATTGATTTTGGACTGCAGATGTAGCTCAGTTGGTAGTGTTTGCCTCTCATGCATTTAGTCCTGGATTCATCCCTAGCACCATCTGGGTCTGGAAATCCCTGCACTTACAAGTTCAAGGTCATCCTTAGCTACAGAGCAAGTTTGAGGGCAGCACATAATTTAAGGCCAGCCTGATCTACAAAAAAAAAAAAAAAAAAAATTCTGGGACAGCTGGGGCTACAGGGAGACCCTGTGTCAAAAAGAAAAAAAATAAAATAAATAAAAATAAACTCAAGTACTGCCAAGCCTTCTGAATCCCTATGATAAATTGGGTATTAAAGAACTAAAACTACAGGAAGAAATCTGTCTATGTTAAGCATGCTATGTTGTCACATATTAGGAAGGCTATCCTGTGGAAAGTTTTTTGATTTTAAAAATGCTTTGGCAGGGCTGGAGAGAACCAATGGTTAGGCCTGACGTTCCCGGCTTATAGCCCTGCTGGATTCGATCCACTAGATCCGACCAACAACAGACCTCTTACCAGAGGAACAGCCGTGTCATCCGATCCCAAGCACCCCACATTGGCGGCTAAAACCGTCTGAAACTCACCAATTCCAGAGATACTCCAGTTCCAGGGATATCCGGGACACCCTCTTCTGACCTCCACGAAGCGAGCATTGCACGACCGGATAGTGCTTACAAACCTTGCATGCAGACCAGTACATTACATATACAATAACACGAAATGATAAATTAATAAATAATAAATGTAAAAAAAAAAAGATATTAAAAAAAAAAAATGCTGTATGCCAACAGGCGTTGGTCAAAGTGCACCCTTTACATCCGCATTTGGGAGGTAGAGGAGGCAGATCTCCATTGATTCCAAAGACATAGGCTGGCAGTGAGGTTCAGGACAACGGGGCTGCTTACACCATACAGGATTTCTACTTTACAAAATAGGCATTGCAATTAACCCTAGTAGCATTGAGGATGTAAGTGATCCAGGCTCATCACATTGTTCTGCTTGCTTACAATTGACAGAGGAAGGGGAGTCAGGCCTATAGCCACATATGCGGGACCACAGCCTGAAGAAGTGCATGAGAGATGGCTGATTGTCACGTGCTTTCTGCTTTTCACGAAGGCTAGGGGCCTGAGCTCGTGGGATTGTTACGCCAAGTTGGGATTGGACGTTCAGACCTCCCACTATTACCTTCTCACCTTCCTTGCTGCTGCCTCGTTTTACTTACTTTTTTCTTCTTCCTGCTTTTCTTGAATTTTGCTCCTCCGCTCCCTCCCTCCCCTTTTATGCGTACTTTTTTATGACGAATAGAGAGATACGAATCCACTTAATCGTTCGCACTGGCTAGCGAGGTCTCACTACTGATAACGACAATGAGTGGGCCATTGAGTCACAGAGATCCCGCCCTGCCGTTCTGCGCTCCGAGTTCCAGCTCTAAAATTACAATATAAAAATTGGTATTTTTTAAATATTTTATTTAGCAAAAAGTTGTAATATTACACTTTGTCTCCTGGCAACCTCTAGCATCCAGTCTGGTAGGCTCTATAGCTTATGCAGCATCTAGAAAAGTGAGCTTCAATGGCTAAAATTTCTATCCTTCAACGGTTTCAATGCGGAGGGTGCCACTATCATCCTTTAATCCATAGCACTCGTAGCGGTAGGCAGAGGCAGGCATGGACTTATTGTTGAGTTCAAGGCAGCCTGGTCACAGAGTGAGTTCCAAGGGCAGCTGGGGTAACAGGGAGACCCTGTCTCGAAAAAAAAAAAAAAAAAAAAAGGCCTTTCTAACAGTACAGAAGTTCACTGAGATATAGAGTTTGAGTGGCATCTTTAAACTAGCTGTGTGATATTTTTTATTTGTAAACTAAAATAAAGTGATTTTATTTAGGAAAAAAAAAACTTTTCTGTGATAAGGGGAAATGACCATTCTCCAGTCTCAGCCACTATGGGCACAGTATAAACTCATATAGTCTTTTCAAAGGACTTTTCAGGGAAGATGCAAATCTCTTGATTTGGGAATGTCATTTCTAGTAATTTACAAGCAAATTCTAGCAAAAAGCACAGAAAAAAAGACGTTTTTCCCCAGATTGTTTATGGGAGAAAAACTTTTAAAATCTAAACATTAGAGGCTGAAGAGATGGCTCAGCAGTTAAAGAGCACAGGCTGCTCTGGCAGAGGACCCGGGTTTGACTGCCAGCATCCACATCTTAACTGAAAACTATTAGGAAGATGCAGTGATTTTTATTTTATGTGTATATGTGTATTACCTGCATGTATGTAAGTGCACCTATGTCCTGTAATGCCCAAGGAGGTCAGAGAAGGCATTGTGTCTCCTGTAACTGGAATTATAGATGGTTAGTTGTTAGCCACTTTGTGGGTGCTTAGGAGCCAGACCCTGACAAGTTTTTAAAAGCAGCTCTCAGGGGCTGGAGAGATGGCTTGGTGGCTAAGAGCACTCACTGGCTGCTCTCACAGAGGACCCGAGTTTGACTGCCAGCACCCACATGGCAGCTAGCCATCCATAACTTCAGTTCCAGAGGATCCAATGCCGCCTTCTGACTTCCACAGGAACTGCAAAATAAAGGTCCACTTATACGACATGCAAGCAAATACTCATGCACAAAAAAAGCAGTTGTCTCAGGGCTTCAGAGGTAATCATAGATGGCAGTTTGAAAACATAGGACCCACTAAGCAAACTTCCAAAGATTAGCTATAGAATTTTTGGGCTGGGTAATTCTTAGGAAGATGGCCAGTGTCTTGTGCATTTTCTGATGTTTACCAGCATAAGGGATCCACCCTCAAAACGTTGGTGTCACATATACTCGCACCCGGCTCCTCCCATTTCCAGGCTTTGACAACCAAAAAAATGTCTCCCGATGTTGCTCAAAGCCCCCCAAAGCATGGAGAGTGGGTAAAATACTCTGGCTGAGAAATACTGATCTTATCTTTAACAACATTCCATTCCATCTTACTCTTTTTTTCTTTCCCTATTGCTGGGGGTCCTAACCTTGAACCCTCATTTCATTCTTTCGGAAAAACAAAAACCTACAATAGCATCAAGAAATTTACACAACCAAGGGCAAAAAGTCAAGGCATTTTAAATTTTATTGTCAGATCCTATATATAACCTTCAGTATTATAAATTCTGGGAGTTTTGTTCAAAGACGTGTCTTCGTCCTTCCGAAGTTACAATCATTAATGTTGTATTTATTAAAGTACCCAAATTCCCCAAAACAGAGTCATGTTTCAAGGAGTTAAGTCAGTTACCATATACTACTGGTTTTATTTCATCTGAAAACACACAACTTGGGTTCAAATTGTTACTCTACCCTTTACTACCTTTGTGATCTTGATCAAGTTGTTACTAAACTTCCTCAAGCTTCGGTTTGACTTCAAAATAAAAATTCCATCAATTTATTAAGTATTTACCAAGTATTAAATGGGTGGGATATAGGTCAGTGGAGAGTGCTTGCCTAGTATTCAAGAGACCCTAGGTGCCTTTCACGAATGGCTCTGCCACCTAGGTCCAATTCTTAATTCCCCCTCCCCCCATAATTATTTTAAGAAATTGGACCTCATCAGAAAAGTTTTGCTGGTAAGTCAGCAAACATCTATAATCCAAGTACTTCAGGAGCTGGTAGCAGGACCACCAAGGAGTTCATGGTCACAACCTTAGCTACACTATCTCCCCATGCCCTTGATAACAATGTACAAGAATGTAGCTATTTTTCTTTCTTTTTTTGATCTTTTTGAGACAGGGTCTGTCCTGTAGCCCCAGCTGACCTGGAACTCCCTCTGTAGACCAGGCTGGCCTTGAACTCAAAGAGATCTGCCTGCCTCTGCCTCCCAAGAGCTGGGATTAAAGGTGTACACCACAATGTCCAGCAGAATGCAGCTATTTTAACTACAAATTTCTATTTTTTTTTTTTTTTTTTTTTTGGTCTTTTTGAGACAGGGTCTCCCTGTAGCCCCAGCTGTCCTGGAACTCACTCTGTAGAACAGGCTGGCCTTGAACTCACAAAGATCCGCCTGCCTCTGCCTCCCAAGTGCTAGGATTAAAGGCGTGTACCACCATGCCCGGCTTCTTTTTTTTTTTTTTTTATGTGTATGAATGTACTGTCTGCATGTAGGTTTGTGCACCTGTGTTGTGCAATGCCTCGGAGGTCAGAGGTCAGAAGAGGGCATCAGATTACCCTGGAACTGGAGTTAAAGACGGTTCTCAGCTGCCATATGGGTGCTGGGGACCTCTGCAAGAGTAGTCAGCGCTCTTAACCACTAGGCTATCTCTCCAGTCCCTAACTACAAATTTCTAACAGTGTGTACCATCATCGAATTACTGATGAAGATACAGGCTGAGAGATGACCCCATGATAAGATAATGGAGCAGTAACTCAAAAACTACCCATTTCAGGGCCCATAATTTTCCTAGTACAACAGAATTACATTAAAATTTATGATTTACTAATGATCAATAACAAATCAGAAAAAAAAAAAAATCAGGAGCTGGAGAGATGGCTCAGTGGTTAAGAGCACTGGCTGCTGTAACAGAGGATTCCCAGCACCCAAGTGGCAGCTAACTGCCTGTAACTCCAGTTCCAGGGAATCTGATGCCCTCCTCTGTTCTCCATGGGCACTTTGTGACACAGGTGCACTTACATGCAGGCAATATACTCATACACACAAAATAAAATAATAAAATACAACAGTCCACATTACTATCTTAAGTGATCTTTGTTTTTGCCCCCCCCTTTCAAATATGGGAAGTCTCAATTACAACTGAAGAGAGCCTCCTGTCTCAGTCTCCTAAGTGCTAGGATTCAAGATGTGCTACTGCACTTCCATGCCCCACTTAGAGTGACTTTAAGTGATTCTTTAACTTAAAAAAAAATTTTTTTTTGATGGTTTCTGGCTGTTGCACAAGCTGACTTAAACTCAAACCTCCTGCTCCAACCTCCCAAATGGCTAGGAGTATAGGCACATACCACTGCACTTGCCTCTGATTCGTTTATTTTTTTGATACAGGGTGTTATGGAGCCCAGGCAGGCCTCAAACTCATCATAAAGCAGAGGGTGACCCTGACCTCCTGATCTTGCCTCCACTTTCCAAGTACTGAGATTACACGTGTGCCTTTAGGTCCAGCTAAGCACAGGTTTTTAAAAACTGTTCATACATTATATTGAAAGACTAGTGAAATTACTAAAATCAGTTTACAGGAGAGGAAATCTTCAGTGTCTGATTCTTGTTTCAAGCTCACTGATATAAGTAATAGATTTTTGTTCCCAAGTCCCAGAAAAGAGCCTTAAGAGACCCATCTGATGTCTCAAATCTGCTTGTACTTCATATATTCAGGTTAAAAGACTCCCAAGTGTTTTACATCCACCTTTAAACCACTGCTTGAGTTTTCACTTTGCTCTTAACACTACTCAGTAGAATCACTACTAATGATTTCTGCACCACTTCCACTCAAAGCCATTTCACCAATCACTGGATTTCAACATTTCATGTCTCTTTGACAGCATGTGCAATCTCAAAATTATTTTAGAGGTGAAAGGAAGATAAAGCAGAGGAGGAATAGCAAGGCCCCAATTTAACTTAGGACAGGACTAGAAGAAATGAAAATTCTAGGTCAACCCTCTGTCTGCATAAATTACACTGACAGGTAACACTTCTTTGAGATTTCCATTAAGAGTTTGATTCAGACCGAGAATTTTGAAGACCCCCTTAATTTCCTCTTTATAGTACTTATTCAGATTTTAATTTGGGGGGTATGATTCCATAGTTTAGGAATCCTCAGTACAATGGGCAAAGGCTGTCCATCTACATTTTTAATAAACAACCAAAATTAAATCTACCTCCTACTCTGGAAGGCAAAATTACCATTTCAGATCAAAACTCTGGCTGACTCTTGTGTTCTAAAACCCAAAACCAAATCTGTCTCAGCTATTTCTTTCATATCAAATTCTCTTATCCACCAATAAATAAACAAACAAATAAATAAATACCCATTTCACTCTGTGTGTGTGTGTGTGTGTGTGTGTGTGTGTGTGTGTTCAGAAACTAGGTTTCACTCCTCTATCCTCCTTTTTCTCAACAGGCTCATTAAATTAATCTGTCAGGCAAAACAGCATAGCATTTAGAGTTGTGACTGACCATAGCTCAGTGGCCCTGACCCACCACGTGCAACGCCTATGGCCTGCAGTTTGAGCTCCCCACAATGAGTAAATTTCTCACTCGTCAAGATCTGTCAAGCACTGGACTCCTCTTCACTGGTTTAATCTCTTCCTTGTCTCTGTGTTAAGATTAAGAATTGGTTGGTCAGCACTTAAGCCACGAATTCTAGATGCAGTTAAATGCACCATATTAAGCATCTTCAATGGGCTGAAGATGCAGCTCAATGGCAGAGCACTTGTTTAACATTTACAAAGGTGATTTCAAGTACCAGTACCATAAAAGGAAAAAAACAAAGCAACAAAAAACTTCAGTGTCTCTTCCTGTCGGCCAAATGAGGAAGATCTCCTCTTGACTCTCTTACAAATGATTCCCATCCCTCCAATGCCTTTCTCCTTCCTTCCAAGCCCATTCCTTTGCCTAAGAACATCAGGACAACCCTCTTCCAATGTTCACACTTTGTGAAGTCTTTTCTGAGGTTTCTGTTTCCTTTGAACTCCACTGCATCTTGCTCATAAACACTTCAGAGGAATTACCTTATATAACTTATGCTTATTTATTTAAATTACTGGAGGAAAAAAAATCTATGGTACTCAGCATCATTCTTCCTATACTGCTTAACCTTTCATTATACAGCAAGCACTCCAATGTATCTGCCAACATGAAGACATCTTTCCCAGGATACTTTTCCCAGGTTGGAGGTCAAGCCAAAATTGGTCTCTTAAGCCACAGTATTAATAAAAATTTAATTTATTCATTGGTGTCTCAGAATAATCAAGCTAACCTCTTTTATTTCTGCTTAGTATATGAAAAAATACTGTCCCTAATTTCAAGAGTTTTTGTTGTTGTTTTTTCCTTTCTAAGAGCCACAAAATAGAATGAATATTCCTTTGGCTCAGAGTTAAGTTGCCAGAGAACAGGAAAAATCTGGTGATTTTGAACTGCACAGGGTAAATAACCATAAAGTGGTAACAATAACCATCAATAATATGCTATTAAAGTCTACCATTATATCCAAGTTGGCAGCTCTCTTGAATACAAAGCAATTAGACCAAAAAGTTTGCCTTCTCTACAGGAGCAGGGACTGGAACTTAAGAACACATGTGTCGACAGGCGAGGTGGTGCACGCCTTTAATCCTAGCACTTGGGAGGCAGAGGCAGGTGGATCTCTGTGAGTTCAAGGCCAGCCTGGTCTACAGAGTGAACTCCAGACCAGCTGGGACTAAAGGGAGACCCTGTCTCAAAAAATACCAAAATAAAAAAAAAAAACAAAAAAAAAGACCAAAACCAAAAACATAGTCTCACCTTTATCAAGCAAATAATCTCAACAAAATCTGTATTTTACTACAATCTCTGCACTGCTTTTTTGTTTCCCCTTGCTACCTCTATCTGTCAACTGTGATTTTGTCCAGACAGTCCATGTATTGTATTAAAAAAACAGGCTTAAAAAAAAACAAAAAAAAAAAAAACAGGTTTTCACAACGGAACATTCTAGGTTCCATCAGTCTGATGTGATGAAGGAAAGAAGGCTGAAGGAAGAAGAGAGTAATTTTTCTTCTCTTTTGAAAGCCAACCAACCATTGACCCAGCATGCTTGCCATTCAAAGTGAATCTAAACACTAAATGGAACAAACTTGTCAAGTAACAACCAGCCTCTTGTAAAAGTGGCGTGTAAAGAAAAGCAAACCCAGCAGGTATTTCATTCTGGCATATGCCTACATAGGAATGATTCACAGAAATAACTCTTTACAGCATTAAAAGATTTAAGGACACTCCTGGATATAATGTTAATCTTGATCAAAAGAACTGTCCAATGACCAAGCTAAAAATGCTCTCCCTAAGAAGGGTGAATCACAGAAGCCACCACCCCTGCCTAAGACTGGACAGTTCAAAACCTGAAACGCTTTCTTGAGCTCCACTCTAGAAATGACTTCATTTCAACAAACTGGGGTTTAAACGTAGAAATGAGTATCAAGGAAATATAACTGACCAGGGCATTCTGTTCTTTAGATTTGCCAGTATCCTTTTCATTCAGTGGTCTGTGCCCCCCCCCCGCCCCATCCCCACTGCTTTTTAGCTAGAAAAAGCTTAACAGACACTCTCACCTGAAAAATGAAGTACCTACTTAGATTTTTCCATTACTAAATTTAGGAGGAAAATATACTCCAGAGTCTCAATGGAAAAGGTCCCTGTGCCTTCCTTCTCTCAACTACATCAAGCCTGTGAACTGACTAAACACTCGGAATGAACTTACAGACTGATCTCACAACTGGTACAAGGTTAAATATGATTTTTCAGTCTTTTGTAAGCCTGGTAGGATGTTTCAAAGTTTCAGCAAACCCGAACCTGGGAGAAGACTTACTGGTTAAAACGTCTTCCAGAGCCTCAAACACTCAAACAATGTATGAAGGAAGCCTGGGGCTCACCTTCGCAAACTCTCGACCCCAGAGACTTTCAAGGCAAGCCAGTTCCCACGGAACTCGCGATCCAGAGCATCACACAAAGAGTCTCGGCTCCTGCCGCCCCGTCTCCCCCGCCGCGGACTCACCAGGACTGTGGTGCAGATGGACCTCAGCTCCGACTCCACTTTCTCCCGATAGTCTTTGATGAGCTGCAACTTCTTGTCGGAGGTGTCGGTCTTCTGCTCGATGCTGGAGATTACCCTCCAGGCGGACCTGCGGCCCCCGACCACGTTCTTGTAGGCCACCGACAGCAGGTTGCGCTCCTCGTTGGACAGCTCGGCGCCCTGCTCGGTCACAGCCTTCATGCAGGTGGCCATGTCGTCGTAGCGCTCGGCCTGCTCGGCCAGCTTGGCCTTCTGGATCAGCTCGGTCTTCTCCATGCTGTGCGGGAGGCCCGAGGGCGAGGCGAGCGAAGGCGAGCGCCGAGCCGGATCCGGAGGAGTCCTCCTGGAGAGCGGCGAGGGGTGGGGCGGCGCCGGCGAGGACAAAAAGGAGGGAGGGGAGCGCGTCAGACAATGCGACCGCCCGCTTTGTCTCCCTGCGCACGAGGCAGGCCTCCACGTCCCTCGCGCCCGCCGGGACGCACCGGCTGCGGGCCACCGCTAAGAGCCGCGCTACACGCGACGGAGGCCACAGCGCGGGACCCGAGCGAGCCGCGCCCAGCGCCCCCGCCCGGCCAGCCCAAGATGGAAGCGGCCGTTGACTCCGCACCTTCCCGGCCCCAGCTGGTCCCTCAGGCGGCAGGCGGCGTCCAGGCCGCCCTCGCGGGCGACGCCCCGCGGCCGGCTCGGGCCCCCGGAGGCGGCCTGAGGACGCCGCTACTACCCCGAGCACTCACCTTCTAGTCTCCGCGACCGCAACACGAATCCTACCACTTTGGTCTGCTTTTGGCTTTAGCTGAGGACCCTCCCGTCTCAGCCTAGCCCAGAGCCCAGAAGCGGGCCGTCGCCCAATAGCACGCTGGACCTCCCCCTAGGGTCCCGCCTCCCACGCCTCTTTTGACCAATCAGAAGCGAGCGCGCGGAAGGGGGCGCACGGGGCGGTGCAGGAAGGGAAGAGGAGACTTAAGAGGGTGGGTCGGCTTAGGAAAGCTCGGTTGGCCGGCAGGCTGCGGCTTCGGCCACGGGGTTTCCTCCAATTAGATCCAGGGTGAATGGACGTCACTGTTGCCAAGGCGATGCTGTTACCAATTCCCCTTATCCTCCCCGCCAGCCCGGCACTCCTGGGCGCGGCGGGAGACCCAGAGGCGCGCGACCTCCGCGACAGCGACCGCGTGTCCTGCTGCAGCGGCCACTGCGGATGGGGCGTTGCATCTCCACGGCTGCTGCAGTTGCAGCGCAGCTTGACGCCGGCTGCGGCTGGACATCCGAGGGTGACATTATTGGGCCGTTTTGTTGCACAAGCGCCTTTCTTTACTCCAGTTTCATATTTGTGACAAAGGTTTGGAGACACCAAAACCCAGCCTTTATGACGATCCTGTTAGCGCTGGGAATTAGAAATAATCTCATCCCCTTTAGAAAGGAATTGATTCAAGTGTGCACACAGGGACCTGAAAGCCAGGAATGACCTCCTGGAATGGTAGATCCAGAGGATTCGGGCAGGTCCGTGTGGCAAGGCCAGGCATTGTGATTTTCTTACAAATGGAAATTAACATTAAAGTATGATTTGGAGAAACAGCGATGACTCCCTGCTCCCCAAAGCAATTTTTGAATCTTTTCTACTTCTCCAGGTTATACGTCTAAATACATTTTTTTCCAGGTGTGTAATGCATGTGTACATAGCTCTTTTCCTCTGGTATTATTTTTGAGTAATCTTTTGAAAACCTAAGATTCTCTTCCTGTTGTTGATTTCGGATTTTCTCCGCACCCTTCTGAATGAAATGAGAGCGCTTGCCCCCAGATGCTGTGTATTCAGTCATCTTTAATATTTTCTTTTCCTTTGAAGTCTTCTCTCCCTGCACTTCCCCAGTCCCCTAACTCCAAGTAAGGTCCTGCCTGTTGTCAGAACGAAATTGCCATCTGGACTCACACTGCGTCCACGGGATCTTAGAGAGGCAATAAATGCGACAGGCAAAAGAGGATCCAGATGATTCTAAGTGGACCCTATCGGATCTGGAGACTCTAGAAGGGAGGGTCCGAGATTGCAGACAGATGGGACAAGAAGGCACAGACTTTCCAGAAAATCTGACTCCCTCCTTGCTGCCCTTCCCTGCTCAATTTGTAAAGGTTGCTTTGTGCTTTGACAGACAGGAGAGGCCTGGTTGGAAAGCGCCTGTGTCTTAATACAGAAATGCCTTACTATGTTCCCGTGCTCTAGGGGAGGGCTTGCTGTTATTTCTGGAATCCTTGGGGCCAGGCTGCAGACACGCAAGCGGTTATGGCCCTGTGAGCTGGGGTGGAGCCGGACACAGAAATCCCAATGGAAAGAATTTGCATGTGGAAGGTCAGATAAAATGCTTTCTGTATAGCCAGTGGATTTCAGGGTTCCAGAATTTAGAGCAGCAAGCTCTAAGCGTGGAGAGGAGACACCAGTGGAGGTAGAGGGGAGATGGAGCCCCTTGAAAAAGAGTTGTTGAAAGACTTGAATGAACTTCAGGGGTTGGAGAGATGGCTCAGAAGTTAAGAGCACTGCTGCTGCATTTAAATCCCAGCATCTATATGGCAGCTAACAACCATGCTGTAACTCCAGTTCCAGGGTATCCAACACCCTTTTCTGATCTCTGTGGGCAGTGCTCGACATGAGTGCAGGCAATGCACTCATACACATAAAGTAAAAATAATTTAAAAAATGGCTGAACCTTGGAGAAGTGCTACCCACACAGACTAAATTCTTTATCAGAGTGGAGACTGTACTGGCATCTCTTCAGGTGACCTTGGGCAAATTTTTGCTCCTCTCTGTACCCTACTCCTAAAAATCTCTGCTTTCATTTAAACAAATACTCATTGCACATCCTCTCATATAGTTAAGTTTCTGTGGAATCAAAAACAATGATACACTATAAAATTGTATAAAAATGCATGAGGGTCTCCAGGGATTCTTCTTCTGAGCTTGAAAGAAGTCAGATTAGAGAAAAATAAAGCTCTGGGGACTTGAAGTCCCTGGACACAAAAAGGCTAAAGTTTATTGAGTAATTATGTCAGGTACCATGTAAGTCTTTTGCAAGGATTCACTCATTCAGTCTGCTTAATGCCACAAAGAACATACTGTTGTAAACACCATCTCCAAAAATAAAGAAACTGAAGCACAGCCTGGGTAAATATCATGGACAGCCGTTGAGCTCCACAGACTACATGTGGATGTGTGTGTTGTGGGTGCAAAGTTCATCCTCAGATGGGTGCTGTGGCTGCCTCACTGAGTCTTCTCAGAGCTCTGGTAGGGTTTATAAAGGATCAAACTAATCTGTGTCCTCTAGGAGTTGTAGTCTAGTACATGTGAAATGTATTAAGCATCATACCAACATGCTGAGGACTCTAGGAACAGAGAGCTAGCAAAGAAAGTACTGAGAAGCTATTACCTTGTTTACTTGAAGTTCTTAGTTTTTCTAAACTACCTGGTAAAAAAGAAACTGCTGGAGCAAGGCAGGAAACATTAAACTTGGAGCCAGATGATCCTAAATCTTAGCTTGCTATTGTGAATTGAGACAGGGTCTCCCTATAGCCCCAGCTGGCCTGGAACTCGCTTTGTAGACCAGGCTGGCCTTGAACTCACAGAGATCCACCTCTCTGCATCTTGAGTGCTTGGAATAAAGACGTGCTCCACTGCACCTCGCTTGAACCTCAGTTTCTTGTGTCTGTAACCAGTAAACACAATCCACAACTCAGAGAGCTGCAGAGATTAACTGAGCTATCACATAGAAAATATGGAATGTCCGGGCTGGAGAGATGGTTCAATGGTAAAGAGCACCTAAGAGCACCAACTGCTCTTGCAGAGGACCCGGGTTTGTTGATTCCCAGCACCCATATGGTGGCTAAGAACCGTCTTTGGGCCAGGCATGGTGGCGCATGCCTTTAATCCTAGTGCACGGGAGGCAGAGGTAGGAAGATCTTTGAGAGTTCAAGGCCAGCCTGGTCTACAGAGGGGCTCCAGGACAGCTGGGGCTACAAGGAGACCCTGACTCAAAAAAAGAAAAAAAGAAAAGAAAAGAAAAAATATGGAATGTCTAGCAAGTATACAGTAAATCACTTTGTTTTGTTTCCTTTCCTTCTGCTTGGAGCTGGGGAGAATACCTTCCTACTGCAAGATGACTTGGAGCC
This sequence comes from Rhizomys pruinosus, assembly GCA_009823505.1. NCBI lineage: Eukaryota > Metazoa > Chordata > Mammalia > Rodentia > Spalacidae > Rhizomys > Rhizomys pruinosus. The sequence continues at coordinate 2,710,244 of VZQC01009282.1, read as the reverse complement.
TTTTAAAATGTTAGTGAAAGCTCAGCTCTTGAATCATTGTTGTAATTAGGGCAGTTAATGAACTGCAGAATCACTACCTACACCGTACATTTTGGAATGACTGGGCCTCCTGGTTGAGTTTCCACTCCTAAATTGTTTCAGCGGTTTATTCGCCCAGAGCAGTGGCTCACTAGATAGAAACTTCTTCTTTCCCCGCTATTTACTGTCAGCTATTTACTGTCAGACATTTGAGAGGGACTTTTCACCCAAATGTCCCATATAGTGTGCAGTGGGGCAGTTAGAGATATTCCTGCCCCACTCCTCCAACTAGAGCTGTTGAAAAAAAATCCCAGGAAGTTGGGGAGAGTAAGGGAAATCAAGAGAGGCTGATAGGAAAAGTCCCCCTGCATCTTCCAAGCTTTGTTCAGTGTGATGATTCATTTTGTGTGCCATTTTAGGTGCATGGCTGTTCCCAACACTTGGCCAAACATGATTCTGGGTGTTTCCATGAAGAGGGTTTTGAATGAGATTAACATTTTATTTTATTTTATTTTATTTTATTTTATTTTATTTTATTTTATTTTATTTTATTTTATTTTATGTTTGAGACAGGGTCTCCCTATAGCCCCAGCTGGCCTGGAACTCACTCTGTAGACCAGGCTGGCCTTGAACTCACAGAGATCCGCCTGCCTCTGCCTCCCAAATGCTAGGATTAAAGGTGTGCGCCACTACGCCTGGCTTAAAGATGGTTCTTAGCCACCATGTGGGTGCTAGGAATCGAACCCGGGTCTTCTGCAAGAGCAGTAGGTGCTCTTAACCACTGAGCCATCTCTCCAGCCCTGAGATTAACATTTTATTTTTATTTATTTATTTTTTAATTTATTTATTTTTTAAATTTTTTTTTTTTGTATGTGTATGAATGTACTGTCTGCATGTAGGTTTGTGCACCCATGTCATGCAATGCCGCGGAGGTCAGAAGAGGGTCTCAGATTCCCCTGGAACTGGAGTTCTCCTGGAATTGGAGTTACAGACGGTTCTCAGCCGCCATGTGGGTGCTGGGGATCGAACCCTGGTCCTCTGCAAGAGCAGTCGGTGCTCTTAACTGCTAGGCTATCTCTCCAGCCCCCGAGATTAACATTTTAATTAGTGGACTTTGTATAAGCAAACTGCCTTATCATGTATGGATCTTATCCAATCAGTTGAAGGGCTAAGTAGAGCAAAAGACAGGCCTCCTTTGAGCAAGAGGGAATCTTCCTGCAGACTGCTTTTGGATCTCATCTTCGACAAAGGCTCTCTGGAGACCTTTGGACTGGACATGAAGCATCAGCTCTCCTGGGGCTCAGTTTGGGTGATTCACACTGCATAATCATGTAAGTCAGTTCCTTATAAGCAATCAATCTCCTATCTATATATTGTGATAGTTAATAATGATTTGTCGACTTGATAGAACCAAGAGACAAGCCTTGGGCATATTTGTGAGGGATTATCTAGATTCTGTTAAGGTGAAGACCAGTTCTAAATGGGTGGGTGTCAGCAGCCCAGAGGCTGGGGTCCTGGACTAAATAAAAAGGAGAAAGCAAGCAGGACAGCAGCATTCTTCTCTCTGTTTTCTGATTGCAGATGTAGTGTGACCAGTTTCCTCATGTTCCTCCCACCATGCCTTCCCTGCCATGATGAACTGCACCCTCAAACTGTGAGCCCAAATAAACCCTTCTTTAAGTTGTTTAGGTTAAGTATTTTGTCACAACATGAGAAAAGTAATCAACACATATATTCTATATAGTTTCTCTGGAAATCCCTCTAACACATCCAGTAACTTTTTCCACCTAGCAAATGATATGGACATTTGTTTCTTTTTCTTTTTCTTTTTTCTTTCTTTTTTTTTTTTTTTTTTTTTTTTTGACAGGGTCTCCCTGTACTCCAGTTGGTCTGGAACTCACTATGTAGATAGATAGACCAAACTGGCCTTGAACTCAGAGAGATCCATCTGCTTCTGCCTCCCAAGTGCTGGGATTAAAGGATATGGACATATTTTCATAGCTTTAAATGTATATACACAAGGCATCTGTGTCATGTCACCCTTACCATACCATATGCTTCTTGAGGCCCAGGGTTTTCTCTTTCTATCTCATCTCTCCAGTGTCCTCTCAACACCCCCCTGTCTGGTTGATTCAGCAGAATCAGATCAAATTATCTACTCAATTGGTAAACTTTAGAGTTAAGATTAAGAAACAGGTCTGACTTCCATCTTCTATAACAGACAGGACTCTATATTCTTGCAGTGGAGGGTAAGCTGCCACTGTTGGCTGACTTGAGGACAATGTTTAGTTATTTGAGGCTGATGGTGGCTAAGTATATATGTCTACTGGTGAGTCAGTGGCTGTTTTTATTTTCATATGGAAGCTTTGTTTTCAGGCTCGTTGTACATAGAGCAAGTAAGGTGTCCCGGTATTCCTCCTTGCATGTTCCCTTTGATGGCTTTTGTGTTTCTCTCCCCAACCCCAGTCCCCAGACCGTGATCTTCCAGTGGGTAAATTTAGATCTCACCCCCTTGTCCCTGGTGACTTTACTGCACAGGAGGCATTCAGCAAAAGGTTGTTCTGAGAATGAGTCTGGGTCATCAAGGGGAAGCATGTTCAATCACATCAATAGTTAGTTTCGTGTGCTTAGTGAGTGTCCAACCACATACAAAAGCACTTGGGATCCTGTCACAGAGAAGCACACACAGCAGAGCTGTGTTCAATAGACTCTGTAAAGACAGGATTGTACTTGCTCTGAGATGCTTACTGAGAATCATGAAGCCAGTAGGGAAGGTCTTAGATCCCTCGGGGAACACCATAAGGATCACCTTGGTAGATTTAGGGAGCCCTGACTCCACTCAATTTCCCATTAATTCATTCAACAAGATGGTAAGGGTCTACCACATACCAAATGCTATCCTAGTTTCTGAAGTTCCTAGAAAGACTATGACACTGTGTGCTAATGATGAGATTGGCAGAGAGTGGGGGCGGGGGGTGGAGCACCAACTTGGAGGTCAGTGAAGGGCAGGGGCAGCTCCTTTCCTTTGCAATTCTGTGAGCCCCATTTAACTGGGTTTCCCCAGCCTGTAACATTCTGGAAGTTGCTGGTCATAAGGGATAAGCAGAATTACTCTGACATCTACTCCACCTTTCCAACATGTGGTTCTAGAGGGAGGAGTGAAAGCCTGTTCCATGGGCCACCCTGGGATCCAGACACTTCTGTCAAGGCAATCAGTTAGCAAAGTAGAGACAACAAACCTACAAAGAGGTAGTAAAAAAAAAAAAAAGTGGTCAGGGGCACACAGCTCATAGGTCTCAGGGTCTGGGTGCACAGCAATAAGCCTTATTAATCATAAAAAATGTTCATCATCATCATGAGCTTTGCAGGAAAATGGCTGGAGCTAGAGGACATCATGCTGAGTAACACAGTCCCAGAAAAACAAACGATGAATGGTATCCCTCATCTGTGGATGCTAGTGCCAATTACCTAGTTGTAAGTATTTCTTGTGCATGGCCCCTTGAGCTTTTGTTCAAAGTGGTTGGGAGTGAGGCATATTGGAAACAACAACAACAACAGAAAGGACTGCATCAAAGATCTGACTGAAACAGTGAACTTCTGCTCAAAACAGTCAACTTCCACATGGAGAATATTGAGAAAGACTGAGAAAGAGATGAAAAGCATGTTTGGCACAATACATGAGCTCTGGTGGGTGGGGAGGGGAGGGTGGGGACACAGGGTCTAGATTTGATAAAATATATATATATATAAATTTAAAAAAATGTTCATCATAATCTGGGTGTGGTGGCATACCACTTTAATCCCAGTACTCAGGAGGCAGAGGCAGGCAGATCTCTGTGAGTTCAAGGCTAGCTTGGAGTACATAGTGAGTTCCAAGCCAAGTAGGGCTATAGGGAGACCCTGTATTGAAAAGACCAAAAAGAAAATTCATCATATTCTTGCTTTTTGTCACACCCAGCATAGTTTTCAGTGACAGGATCTCATGTAACCCAGGCTGGCTTCAAACTTGCTATGTAGCCAAAGGTGATCTTGAACTTGTGATCCTCTTGCCGTCACCTCTGAGGAGTAGCACATAGCACCTGATTTATGACATGCAGGAGATTGAACCCAGGGCTTCATGTAAGCTACCACTGAGCTATAGTTCCAGTCCTACTGTATACATTTTTAATTAAAAATTAATATAGTCCTGTGTCTGTTCATACTAACCCTTCTGCCAAAGCTGGGGAGGGTCAGAGACTGCTCAGCTTCCCTGCCTTTTCCTTATTTGTGACAACCAAGAAACAAAGGCATCTGTTAACTTTTCACATTGCTTTTCTTTTCTTGCTCTTGACAGATTTGGAATCCTTTCACCTTGTCATGAGCAGAAGAATCCTTGATTTCCTCAGTTTTCAAGGCATGACAAGTAAGTGTACAGGGAGAGAGCATGAACAGGCAGCAAGTAGCAAGAGAGAGATGCTTTTTAATGTGCAGAGTACTGGAGATTTTTTTTTTAAGTTTTGGTACATAAAGTGATGAACCTTCAACCATCGCCCAAATTATGACTCATCTCCAGACAATTTGGGAGAGCTGCATGGATGAGTGAATACAAAGCAGAGAACAATGCACACAGGAACTGATTGTGTGCTTCTCACAATAAGTGCCATGGGAGTTGAGAGAAGGGAGAAGTGAGTGTGGGCTAGAGTGATTGCAGAGATTTCAGGCATCAGGAGGCTGTGGAGTGAAAGAGACCGTTATAGGGAAACAGGAGAGCCACCAAGAGCGTGCATTTACACCCTTTCTGCTGCCCCAGTGTAGGAACTTCTGAAAAGGCCTCTTATGCTGGAGCCGAGTTTAGATAAGGCCAAACCCGGAGAAGGTAACCATATCAATTACAGTTACTTTTCTCATTGCTGTGGCAAAATACCTCACACACACACACACACACACACACACACACACACACACACGAATTAAAAAAAACAACTTAAAGCATTTAATCTAGCTCACATGTCAAGGGTGCAGTTCATCATGGCGAGGAAGTCGTGGCAGCAGGGGGATGAGACAGCTGATTACATTGCATCTACAGTCAGGAAGCAGAGAGAGATGAGTGCTGGTGTTCAGCGCTTTTTTCTTTTTATTAAGTCCAGGACCCAAGGCCAGAGAATGATATCACTCACAATTAGAATAGGCCTTCCCTCCTCAATTCTACCCAGTCTAGAAACTCCCTTGCAGGCATACCCTGAGGTTTGTCTCTAGGTGATTCTAGAGCTTGACAAACTGACAATATTAATCATTACAGTGGCTTTGGATGAAACATGAGACTACAGATCACCCAGGAGACCACGACATAGAGGGAGAATTTCTTCCACTTCTGTACCTTCTTACGCCACAGCAGCTTAGCCACCAAGTGCAGAGTTTGGCAAGCACAGGCTGTGCTAGAGACATTGGCTATACCCCTCACCATATACCCCTTCTGCTGAGCAATCTTGTCACACATGCAAGACCATGCCATTTCCTTGCTACTTTCGGCCCTTCACCATGACTCAGCAGCAACTCAGTATGTTGGGTGGACCCAGGAGCCAAGGGCCTGGATTCAAATTAGGACTCCGTTGCTCACTAGGTATATCATCTTTAGCAGGTTACTTGAGTAGTCAGTACCTTGGTTTCAGTGTTTTTCAAGTGAAGATGGTGACCGTAATGGTAGCTACTTCCCAAGGTTGCTCTGAGGTTTTGATGAGGCACTGTTAGTAAGCTCTCATCCCACCTCCTTTTCTCTCATTTTATCTTGTGGCTTCCCTTCCTCCTGTGCTCTGGCCTCTTCTGGGCTTTGTTCCTGCTGTTCCCTGTTTCCTCATGTTTTCACCTGACAACCTGTTCATCTCTCGGTTCTTAGCAAAAATGACACTTCTTTGAGTTGACCTTGGCTTTGCTGCCCCTTCCAGCTGAGCTCTTTTTGTCTTGAGCAAAAAGTAACTTCCTGTCATTTCTGGTCTGCTTTATCCACTGGCTGAAGGCACCACAAGTCAAAGTGTCTGTCTATGTGATTTTCCTGCATAGCTTCAGTGCCCATCTGAGTGCTTGGTAGATGTACTAGGTGCCAAGAAAAGGATGACAAAATAGATGAATTAACAAAGGCCAGAAGGAGGAGTCACAGGCCAGCCCACAGCGCCCCAAGGACAGAGTGAGCTGAGCTGAGCTGATGCTGTTCAGGATGATTCCAGGCTTTGGCCCAGGTCCAGCCCACAGCTGGAGACACCCGTTACTCTAACTGGGAGGGGCTGGAAGATCCAGGCAGCCCCTGACAGCCCTCCTCTCCCTAGTCATACTCAGCTCAATAAGCAAACTCCCTACTGCCCCAGAAGGCTGACACCTTGCAAGAGAACTCCATGCAGAAAGAAGCCTTTTGCAGAGGGGATAAGCCCTTCTGATTGTGAATCAGTTAGACAACTTCTCTCTGAATTTATTTAAGTTAGGGTAAATCCAGACAAGAGTATTGGGGATCCTATACAATAAAATGAAAGATTTAGAAGTCTAATCCATCAAAATCTGCCGCTGGAAGAAAGGCCATATCTCTACCCTGCCCAGCTCTGAGTCGCTCTCTGCCTGGGGTCAGCGGCTGATGCAATCGATATTAACGACTGCCAGCCATTCTCCTAGCTCCTCATCAGTAGCTAGACTGATGAAACCAGCCTCACTTTGAAGGATTCTGCAGGAGACACATTACTGGAATGCGCTCGATGGAATTCAGTGGCTGCGGTTGCTGCAGCTGTTGCAAAAACTTCCTGAAACCAAGGGGGAAAGGCGGCAGCTTGCTCTGCCTTGAGCCAACAGATTTAGAACTCAAGACCGAATGAGGAAAATTGTAACACACACACACACACACACACACACACACACACACACACACACGTGCTTGAAGTCAGTGCAATAACTTTGCTTATCGAGACAAAGCAGGTAAGCCTGGGTGATCTACACAGGATGTTGTAGCTGCCACTCAGGCAGACCAAGAGCAGGGAACACTGGAGATTCATCTTGAACTTGGCCTGGAAGTGAAGAAGCATGGACATAACATCAAATAAATTCTCAGTGGTCTGGCCATTCCCTGATGAGGTCATCCATCACACAGGGAGTCTTTAGGCCTCCATGAAAAAAGCACATTTTAGTGCCTTGGCTGAAAGGGGGAAGGAAACATATTTTCTTTCTAAATAGGGGAATCCAGCTTACACTACTAGCTGTCTAAAGCACTTACGCAGCATATGCAAACCCCTGGGTATGAATCCTAGCACGGAGAAACAAATAAAAAATCCCTTCAGTTGCAAGTAATAAAACCATACTATATTTGACAAGTGTAATACTGTTAATTCCTACTGATGGTAAGAGAGACTGATGAACCAAGTCTGTGAAATAAAGAGGACTGAGGACAGTGTTTAGCTAAACTAAGTTCAGAATCACCCTGCAGACCTTGTCCCAGATGAGCCTTGTGGCTTCTGCCATTGGCCAGTCAATATCAGAACACGCTGCCCTATCCATGAGCACAAGGCATCAGACTCGACCACTGCACATCCTCATTGAAACCCATGTACTAGCCTTGATGCTGCCAAATCCTCCCCAATCCCTGCTCTTTTGGTTCCTTATTCCAATTCCAAACTCTGGCATGGTATACAACCGTGTCTGAGTCCCAGGCCACATCTACGTGCCAAGTAATCTGGGAAAGAGGGTATCCGGACCATGCATCTTTCAGGGATGTGGACCCTGACTTCCATTAAGATGCCCAAGTGGAGAGTTCCCTCAAGAAAAGCATGGGCAGCCCCCAAATGAGACATGACTTCTACAATTATATTTGGACTTTGAGATTGTACGGCAGAAGGAAGCAACAGCCTTGAAGAGCACCCAAAAGTTGGAGCACAAGAAAGGCTTAATGTGGATCTCATTTTCCTTTCTCTAGAAAAAGGGGGAAAATCTTTGTTGTCATTGAAGTTTCTACCTAGGAGCCTTTTCCTAGCTCAATTTGACCTCTTCCAAGATCCACAAAGATCTCCCTCTTGTTGAAGAGGCTATTGTACTATTGGATCACTACATGTATGTTAGAAATTGATTACATTATTTAAGTGGATCACGTCAAGCTCCCTTATGATGGGGACAAAAATGGTATTCATGAAACAGTTAACAAATATTTATTAGTACCTGCTAGGACTTGAGGAGACTGAGAGGACAAAGACTTGCCTGTGTCTTGGGGAAGAAGTCCTATTCAGTGCCAGATATTCAGAGGTGGGAAGATTTGTAAAGGAGGTGACTTGGTCTAAATGGGTCTTAACATTAGTGTGTTCTTAGTCACTGAGAGAGAGAAAGGAGGGCAGGCAAGAGGGAAAGAATAGCAAGCAGGGAACAGAGGCGAGGAACTGTGAGAAGGCTTGGTGTGTTGGGAACAAAATGTGTGGCTTGGATGGGGAAGTGGACACAAGTTGCTGAAGAAAGTTGGTACTACATTTTTTTCACTATTTTATTTGTTATTTTTATTTTATGTACATGACTGTTTTTCCTGCATATATGTTTTTCCTGCATTCCACACCCTGTGTGTGGAATGCCCACAGAGACCAGAAGAGGGTGTTGGTCCCCTGGAACTGGAGTTATAGACAGTTATTAACCATCATGTGTGTGCTGGGAGTCAAAACCAGGTCATTTGGAAGAACAGCAAGTGTTCTTAACTGCTTAGCCATCTCTCTAGCATCCTCCCTTTGATTTTATTTTTTTTTTTTATTTTTTTTTTTTATTTATTTCGGTATGTATATCAATGTACTGTCTGCATGCAGGTTTGTGCACCCGTGTCGTGCAATGTCGCGGAGGTCAGAAGAGGGTGGAGGTCAGAAGAGGGTCTCGGATTCCCCTGGAACTGGAGTTCTCCTGGAACTGGAGTTTCAGACGGCTCTCGGCCGCCATGTGGGTGCTGGGGATCGAACCCGGGTCCTCTGCAAGAGCGGTTGGCGCTCTTAACCGCTAGGCCATCTCTCCAGCCCCAGCATCCTCCCTTTGAAATAAAATCACTTTCTTCTAATTATCTCACAAATAAAAACATCATAAAGTTAGGTTAAGGAAGCCACCACATTTTTTTTTATCTTTTTGAGCCAGGGTCTCCCTGTAGCTCCAGCTGGCTTAGAACTCGCTATGTAGGCCAGGCTGCTCTCCATCTCACAGAGATCTGCCTGCCTCTGCCTCCTAAGTGCCAAGATGAAAGCTGTGCACCACCACGCCCAGCTTTACTTTTTTTTTTTGAGACTGGGTCTCACTGTGTAGCCCTGACTGGCCTGGAACCTGGAACTCACAGAAATCTGCCTGCTTCTGCATTCTGAGTGCCAAGATTAAAGGCCTATGCTACTACTCCTAGCAAGAAGCCACCACATTCTGAAGCCCCCTGAATATCTTCCTGAGGAATGGATGCTGAGAACATTAGGAACCATCAGATGCTTTTAAAAAATTTATTTATTTATTTTTAATCTTTAATTTTATGTGTATGAGTGTATTATATTACCTGCATGTGTTTAAGTGCATCTGTGTTGTGCAATGCAAAAGGAGGTCAGAATATGGTGTTGGATCCTCTAGAACTGGAGTTAAAGATGGTTGTTAACTACCATGTAGATGCTGAGAATCAAACCCAGGCTCTCTGCAAAGGCAGCCAATACTCTTAACCACTGAACTATCTCTCTAGCCCCCCCATCAGATACTTTTTTTATTTCATACATAACATAAAATTTTAGCTATTTGTATGGAGGGTGTGGGGGGATGTGGTGTGTGGAGTAGGTATATGTATGTGTCCATGTGTGGGTACACGTCCATCTCCAGAGCTTTTTCAGAGATATTGGTTACACATAGGAGTCCATAGGCATCTGTGGAATCATGGTGTCTCTTTGTAGCCTCTATCCATAATATTGACCCCATATTCCTCCTTGTGTGAGGGAGGGAGATAATGATATTATAAAATTGATTTTTAAGTAATCTTTTAGCAGCTTACAAGTATTTCAAAATTACAGGCTATTTGGTTGGTGAACTACATCCTCACATCATTATGGTAAAATGTTGAGAGGACCTGGGGCAGATTTGATCACTGCATGCTTTGATCAATTTTATAGAAAAGAAACAGTTGACAACAAGAGTAGTCTGTGTTCATTAATGTGTAATGGCAATTCAGTACATAAGCATTTTCAATATCTTTATTTTGTGTGTGTGTGGGGGGGGGGGTAAAAGTGCCGAAGTGGAACTGTGGAGGTCAGAGGATAATTTGCAGGAGTCAGGTATCTCCTTCCACCATGTGGGTCCTGGGGATCAAATGAAGGTTGTCAGGCTTGGTGGTAGGTGCCTGTGTTAGTCAGGGCTCTCTAAAGAAACAAGCAACAGGACGAATATATAGCTATATACAATTCATTGATTTGCTCACGTGACAGAGTTCAAGGAGTCCAACAGTATAGCCGTGCCGCACTGGAGAGGCTGAGAATCCAGGGAACTGCTCAGTCTACAAGGCTGGATGTCTCAGTAGTCCCAATCTGTTGCTGAAGGCCTGATGGATTCCAGGAGATCTGCCAGTCTCAGTACACGCTGGGATCCGAAGGGTTGATCACAGCAGCAAGACAAACTCACCAGATGACAGAGGCAAGCCGCAGGAAAAAAGGGACCAGCTCCCTCTGCCATGGCCTTTAATACTGCCTGCCAGCAGAAGGTAACGCCCACATTTGGGGTGGGCCATCCAGGTTGAGGTAGTCCAATCCGAAGATCCTTTTTCTCTTATTTGTTCCTTAGTCCAGTCAAGTTGACAACCAGGATTAACCATCATAGTGCCTTTACCCACTGAGCCATCTTGCTAACTTGTGATTTTAAATGTAACTTATTTATTTATTTAAATTTTTGTGTATGAGTGTTTTTGCCTGCATGTACACATGTGTACCCTGGTGTGCAATGCCCATGGAGGCCAGAGGAGGATGTAGAATCCCCTGGATCTGGAGTTATGGATAGATGGTTGTTAGTCACCATGTAGATGCTGAGACCTGAACTGCAAGAGCATCCAGTGCTCAGAACTACTGAGCCATCTCTCTAGCCCCCAAGCCCACAATTAAAAAATTTTTTTAATTTGTGTATGTTTATTAGTCACTTTTCTGTTGCTGTGATAAAACCACCACGATCAAGGGAACTTATAAAAAGAAGAGTTTATTTGAGCTTATGATTGACAGTTCCAGGGAATTAGAGTCCATTATGCCCAGGAGGCATGGTGGCAGGAGCTGGAGCAGAAAGCCAAGGTTCACATCTTGAGGTGGGCGCAGGAAGCAAAGAGAGAGTGACTGGAGACTGGCAAGTCTTTTTGGACTCTCTAAGCCCGCCCCCAGTGACATATTTCCTCTAGCATGGCCACACCTTCTAAGACCTTCCCAAAACAGCACCACCAACTGGGGACAAAACGTCTGAATACTTGAAGCCTTTGGGGGACAGACTCATCCAAACCGCCACAGTATGCATTCATGTGTGTATGCATACATATGTCATGGCATGCATGTGAGAGTCAGAAAACAACCTGGAGGAGTTTATTCTCTCCTTCTATGTGGGTTCTGGGTTTGTTTGTTTTTTTCCATCTTTTTGAGACAGAGTCTCCCTGTAGCTCCAGCTGGCCTGGAACTTGCTATATAGACTGGGCTGACCTTGAACTCACAGATATCCACCTGCCTCTGCCTCCAGGTTCTGGAGATTGAACTCAGCTCATCAGTCTTAGGGAAACACTTATTTATCTACTGAGCCATCTTGACCAGCTTTGTTTGTTGTTTGTTTTTTGGAGACAGGATCTTACTATGTACCCAGGATGGCCTTGAACTCACAGAGATCAGCCTGCCTCTGCCTCTGCCTCTGCCTCCCAAGTCCTGGGATTAAAGGCATGTGCCACCATACCCAACCAGCCAGCAATTTCTAAAAAATGTTTTTACATTGGCAGTTGGTTGAATCTAGGGATATGAAAACTGTGGCTGCAGAGGGTTCGTTGTACAGGAACGACTCTGGCATTCTGGGCTTTTTAGTGATCCCAAGAGGAAGATGAAATTGTCCAGTCCAGGTTGTTTGGAAGCAGGTGTGCTATACCCTCGGAGGAGATCCCCTACCCCTGTAGACTCTGCCTAAGTTTTACACAGCTTGAGAACTTCTGCCATCTCTTCTCTTCTTCCTTGCTCTGTTGTCATGTAACCCTGCCAGTTTTCCTTAGCAGCTGGACCATTTCCTTTCCTACTGCCAAAATGTCAAATTCTACAGCTGGGTTTTGGGACAGAGGAGCTAGAGATGGAAGGAGGCCCACAGACCCTGTTTTCTTTAATCATTTTATTTCTCATCTAAAAAACCATCACCACCCTCCAGAAGCCCCAACCACCTATTCCTTTTTGTAGCTCAGTTTCCTTTATAAACTTTAATCATCTGGCCCATTTTCAAGTCTCACATTTTGTGAGACTCCTATGCATATGCATGCAATTAAATATGGTTTTTCTTCTGTGACTCTGTCTTACATCCATTTAATTTGTAGCTCAGCCAAAGAACCTAGAAGGATGGAGGGAAGCCATCTTCCCTCCCATATAGTTTTTTTTTTTTAAGTTATTTGCTTTATAGGAAAATCTATAGGGCTAGACATGTATCCAGGTGACTGATTGATTACAGAATCAGATACTTATCAATGGAAACAGTTTTAAGGTGTTTATAAAAAAATTGCCCATAATCAATCCTAGCACTTGGGAGGCAGAGGCAGGTGGATCTCTGTGAGTTTAAGCCCATTTTCCTTTAACCGAGCATGGTGGCTGCTGTCTATAGTCTCAGTACTTGGGAGGCTGAGACAATAGGATCACTGTGAGTTTGGGGCCAACTTGGGCTACATAGTGATTTTAAGTTCAGCCTGGGCTCGTTAGAGAGCTTTAAAGATTAATTAACTGGAGGAACCAGAGAGCTCCTAGTTGGCTAGTTCTGGAAGACAGACTTGAACCCAGATATGCAAATTTCTAAGTCCTGAGTCTTGTTCTACCTCTCACACTGTACATGTGATGCAAGGTTGCCAGAACAAACTCCTATTTATTTAGAACTGAAATGGGTCAGGGTATGATACTCAGGGCAAAGAATCCAGAATGGTGAAATTTAGTGAGCTAGTGGAATCCATGAGGATTCTATTACACACATACAGAATTCTTAAGTAGGGATAAAGAAGCCCTTATAAAGCCCAGAGACCAGTGTCCCTCAAAGCCCACTTCTGGAGTTGGTCTAGTTTACAAATGACTCACCTGTGGGTACTGATCATTCTCTTCATGATGTCATTGTCATTGAATTGTTTCAGAGCCTCTCTTGTTCACTCTCAAAGTCACCCTGGATGCCACTGATCCCATCAACATTCTTGGCAGGCTGCAGCCAATCTGGATTGCAGCAGCAGCACTACTGAGAGGCTTTAAAGACTTTGCTCAACATGGGGTTGAGGAGGTGGCTCAGTGGGTAAAGTGATTCTATATAAAAAAAAAAAAAAACACCCGAGCATGACAGTGCATATCTGTAATTCCATTGCTTGCAGGGCAGAGACAGGTGGATCCTAGGGGCTAGCTGGCCGACCAGTCTATCAGAAATAGAGAGCTCCAGATTCATTAAAAAACCCCATGCCAAAGAAATAAGGCAGGGTATGATAGGTTGAAGTTACCCAATGTCAACCCTGGCCTCCATGTGTAACCCCCTACCCTGACTGTGCCCTTGGTTTTCTTGCATAGTACTGGCTAGGTGTGGTTTACAGACTCAGATAAGGGCATGGTGGCAGGAACCATGAGAAAAACTTGCTTAGGAAAGTGGCCTCCAGGTCCCAGCTTCAGCACCAACATATCTAAGTCTTCCTGCCTTATCCCTCTTCCACTACCCAGACCACTACCTTCATAGCCAGGAGCCGGAAGTCAGCAGACAGCTCCTTTGCCCTCTGTGCAGGGTTCTTGGAATGGGACCCAGATATATATTGTGAAGCCCTAGGTATGTGGTTAGTGGGCCATGCCCAGGCTTGGTTTCAGACTGACAAGGCTGACAAAACTCACATCTCAACTCCTTAAGTTTCTAATTAATGTGACCTTTGAGGAGGTTACCTGCTTTTTCTGAGACTTTGGACCTGTTTTTTGTTTGTTTGGTTTGTTTATATACTTTTTTAGACAGAATATTTCTGTGTAGCTCAGGTTAGTCTTGAATTGCCATAGCTTCTTGAGTGCTGCGATTACAGACATGAGCAGCTATATCTGGCCCTTGAGCCTTTTAGAAATGAGAGGAGATTTTCATTTGCCTCTGAACACTTGCGATGTGCTTAGAATGGAACACACATTATAGATTCCCAGATTGCCTTAGAGGATAGGTGCTAGAGGCCTGCACAATTTCTGTGAAAGCTATCCTTCTAACTCTCTACATTCAAGGGATATCGGACTCACAGGAGGCTGGGCAAATGCTACAGATGCCAGTGTCTTGGTGGCATGTCCAGGATCCATGGGCACATGTAGGGGTGGGGAGTCACCTTCAATGAGTTTGGGTTGAGCCAACAGAAGTTCTAGTCCTGGCACTGCCACCAATTGCACATGCCTTGGGTAAGCTCAGCAACCACTCCTTCCACACCTTAATGTCCCCATCTGGAAAGCAGATTTGCCTCCAGAGCTCTTGCCAAGATAAAATAAGCTAACACCTTTGAGGTGTTTAGTATTGTCCTGGAACTTGGCAAATACAGAATAATAGTGATAGCTTGCTGGGCGCAGCAGAGCTTTGCCCCTTCACCCCTATGTCCTCACGAGGTCTCAGCAGCAAAAAGTGCCTTCTTTGTAGCCCCCTTCTCTCTTCTCCTCAGACGTAGGGTGCCTTCTTTTCTGTGTACACTTTTTAGAGGCTCTTTAGGTTGAAGCTGCTTTGGGAACTGGGGTGATGTATCAGTATTGATGAGGGTAGTTTGAGGCAACTGCAGGGTGGCAGTGACTGGCTGCTTTAACACAGTGTCTTTAATAGGAGATGGACAGCTGCCAGCTAGGTCACAAATGCTCTGAGCAGGAAGTAGGATTAGAGTCTGTTTGAGCTTCTGGTTCTCAAATATTTGGGTAAGCAAAGAATCAGCTCTCCACCTGAAGGTTTACACAGAAGATGTCTTGGCAGAACTGAACTGGCTAAAACAGGCCTCAGCTCCCGGTTCCCTGATTCTGGGCAGCCGCAGAATCCTGCAACAACACTTGTCAGAGATCTGTGTTTCTTTTCCACAGCCAGTGTTAGAGACCGAATTTAGTGAACTTTTTCTTTCTTTCTGTATTAGTCAGGGTTCTCTAAAGAAACAGAAGTAACAGGACGAATATATAGCTATATACAATTTATTGATTTGCTCACGTGACAGAGTTCAAGGAGTCCAACAGTAGACGCGCCGCACTGGAGAGGCTGAGAATCCAGGGAACTGCTCAGTCCTCAAGACTGGATGTCTCAGTAGTCCCAATCTGGTGCTGAAGGTCTGATGGATTCCAGGAGATCTGCCGGTCTCAGTACACACTGGGATCCGAAGGGTTGATCACAGCAGCAAGACAAACTCACCAGTGAAAGAGAGGCAAGCCGCAGAAAAAAGGGACCAGCTCCCTCTGCCGTGGCCTTTTATACTGCCTGCCAGCAGAAGGTAACGCCCACATTTGGGGTGGGCCATCCGGGTTGAGGTGGTCCAATCCGAAGATCCTTTTTCTCTTATTTGTTCCTTAGTCCAGTCAAGTTGACAGCCAGGATTAACCATCACACTTTTTCTTTCTTTCTTTCTTTCTTTCTTTCTTTCTTTCTTTCTTTCTTTCTTTCTTTCTTTCTTTCTTTCTTTCTCTCTCTCTCTCTCTCTCTCTCTCTCTCTCTCTCTCTTTCTTTCTTTCTTTCTTTCTTTCTTTTTTTTGAGACAGGGTCTTACTGTGTATCTCTGCTAGCCTTGAGTTCACTATGTAGACTAAGCTGACCTCAAGCTCAGAGAGATCCACAAGCCTCTGCTTCCTGAGTGCTGGGATTAAAGGTGTGTACCACCATGCCTGGTTTGAATCTGGAGAACTTCAACTCTCCAGTACTAGAATTTTCTTAAAACCAGTTTTGCAGTTAAAAAAATATTTATTTTATGTGTATATGTGTGCCTGAGTGTATGTGTACCACCTGTGCAGGTGCCCTCAGAGGTCAGAAGAGGATGCTTGATCCCATGGGACTGGAGTTACAGGCAGTTCTGAGCTGCCATGTGGGTGCTGGATCTCAGGTTCTCTGCAAGAGCAATAAGTGCTGAGCCATCTCTCCAGCCCCCAGTTTCTCAGTTTTTATTTATCCATTTCATAACTCATTAATCAAATATTTATATTCATGTTTGTTTGGATGGTATTTGTTATATTAGATATATCTAACATACTAGTATATTTATGCATACATATGTGTGTCCCAAAAAGATTAGTTAAGAAGAGCATATGTTGCTTCAGGAAATTCTTTAATCTCTCTGTGCCTCAGTTTCCCATTGTCTTTTTCTTAATATTTTATTTATTACTTTTATTTTATGTGTATGCATGTATGGAAATGCACCTGTGCCATGCAATGTGCCCAAGGAGGTCAGAAGAGGACATCCGATCCCCTGGACGATTGTTATCTGCCATGTGGGTGCTGGGAATCAAACAAGGGTCCTCTGGAAGAGTAGCCAGTGCTCTTAACCATCACTGCAGCCCAGTTTCCCCTTGTCTTAAAATGAAGGCACCTAGTAGTACCTTCCTCAAGCTTGTGAGTCACTACGTGGAAAGTTAGGCGTATGTGAGCATGTATACACGCTTGAGTGTGCATGTATGAATGTATGTATACACATGTGTGTACAAATGTGAGCATGTGGTGTGTGCATGTGCTTCAGAGAGTGGGTACTAGTGATAAGGGAGGAAAGGACAGGTAGAACAGAAGCCATCATTCAGAGGAGGAATGGGGAGCTCCCCACCCAGGCACCAGCCCTGGAGCAGAGCGAGCAGCAGCACTCTGGCCTCCTTGATCCGTTTTCATATTCTTAAGCCATTTTCCTCTTGGCTGGAAATCCAAGGCCCCAGAAAGGGGTCCCAGAAAGGGTGTCTCTCAGGGAGAAGCTGGGCTCCCTTGAGGCCCAGACACCCTCAACCTCACAACCAGCAGCAGCTTTGATCCTCACTGAAAATGACATTCTAGAATCACATGGTCCTTGTTGGGGTGCATTCAAACATTTTCTTTTAAAATAAGAGCTTTATGAGATGCAACTGTATAATGCACCCATTTAAACTATACAGTTCAGGGCTGGAGAGATGAGTCAATGGTTGAGAGTACCGACTACTCTCGCAGAGGACCCGGGTTCGATTCCCAGCATCCACATGGCGCCTAAGAACCCAGCTGGGCATGGTGCCGCAGGCCTTTAGTCCTAGCACTTGGGAGGCAGAGGCAGGTAGATCTCTGCGAGTTCAAGGCCAGCCTGGTCTACTGAGTGAATTCTAGGCCAGCTGGGGCTATGGGGAGACCCTGTTTAAAAAAAAAAAGAAACAAAATATACAATTCAAAACACTGTGCGAACTTTCTCACAAATAATTCTAGAACATTTTCATCACCCATGCAACAAACCCTGAATCTGGTAGCTATCACTACACAGTGCACCTCCCCTCAGGTCCTGATGGATACTAACCTCCTTTGTGTTGATGGACTTGCCTGTTTTGGATGTTTCACTTAACTGGAACTAGATAAGAGCTCTTTTGCAATGGGTTTCTTTCACTGAGCACTAATTATTTCAAGGATTATGTACATTGTATTTCATCTTTTTTTATTTTTTATTTGATTTTTATAATAATAAGTAATAAGTAATGAATACAAGCATCCTTCATGTAAAACCAATTTGCAAGCAACTATGCCCAAACTTATACAGCCCAAGGCCCCCATTGTCCAGCTGGAGGGGCTTGTATGTACAATCATCTTGATCAAATAAGAGTCCAGTCTATATTGCTGTAGATTCACAATTCACCCCAATCGCAGCCCTTACATTCTACCACGCTCCCTCTTCCACAGATTGTTCCCTAGGCTTTAGAAAAGTGGCACAAGTGGGCGAGAAGCAAAACAGTCTACTTTCTCTGGAGATGTCGTTTTGGACTCTGATCAATTCAGGCTGTTTCCTTTCATGGGTTGGCAGTTTATCCAAGAATAACCTTTTAATCCTACTAATGAAGCACAAGCAATTAGATATACAGGCATTTAAACAGTACTAATTATTATGGAAGGTTACATTGGTATAGACACAGATATGTGGATGGTATACTAATCCATGAACTATAGCTTTTCTGTAAAAGATGACAAGGTCTTACTGTGGCTTATAACATCTCCTAATCACTAGAGGATGTAAGCTTGTGGCATCACCCATGAATTATTCCTCCAATGAGAGAGCTAATAGCCAATTAGATTTGGGATATACAGACATATGGCTACCACTGCTGCACAGTATTTCCAGGCAGGTGAGGTGTATCTGATGCTGATGGAGGAGTCTTGCTGGACTAAAGGAGACCAATATTTGCTTTATTGATTTAATGGCTTTTGGTAACACTCTCTGGCATTCCAGAGACCAACTGTACACTTGCAATTGTGGTCTCAATACATCTTTCCCATGCTTACACCAGGCCTTCGACAGCAGGGCCTTACCACCTCTCTTCTTGCAGGTATCCCAGTTTACAGGCAAAAGCCTTTACCTTTTTGGGGGCTTAGATCCCCTAGCCAACATCTCCTTGGCAGAATAATCCATTGCTGATATCATGGCTCTCCTGTATTTTGCTTAATTACACAGTTTATAACGACTTTAGTATTATATTTGGCTCTGAATAGAGAATTATCCTTTCACAATTCCTATGTCTATTAGCCAATTAAAGAAAGCAGTTATACTGGTTTTATAAGAGATTATCTCTATAACTGTCAGCTCTAATTTACAGTTAGAGAATGACTTCATTACCATCATGTTTTTCTTTGTTCTATGAACAGGAGGTAAGAAAGTCTCTCATATTAAAACTCTGTGGCACCTGGAAGATAAAGTTCATTAGGATTCATTAAAAACAGTTGTTACAAATAGGATCCACAGTGATGTTTGATGCCTGTAGCAGTCTGAGGCTCTTCTTCCTTTTAATATTTAGATGGGCCAACTTCTCTGCTGGTATTTCTTGGTACATCCTGCACAATGCAAAGCTGTATCTTTTCTTTCTCAGCCATTAAGTTGGTGACATTTTGACCTGTGGGAACATGCAAATCTTTTCCCACAGTTTTAAGATTTAAATTGAAAATTTTGACAAAAGATTTAATATATAACTGTATCCCCCCTTGTTTATTTTAGGTTTTTATTTTTGACCCATGAATCTCAAAAAGGCAGTTTTAGTATACATACCTATAGGCAGGAATTGAGGTGTAAATTTTCATTAAATTTACCCAAGCTGTTTGTCATTGACTGTATGTTGTTAATTTGGGAAGCAAACTTAATTCCTTAAGTTAAATTATCCTACAGGTAAAAGAAAATGTTATGAGATGATACTGTACAACACAAAAATTATAGAGAACATTTGTATACATTAACCCCAGAGTTGTTGTTATACAAATTATAAGTAAAAAAAAATGTGGACAACAATTGATATTTCCAATTAGCTTAAATGTATTAATGTTAAAAAACCTCTTAACCAATGTTGTTTAATACAGACATTTTTACTTTTACTAAGTCCTAAAATACCATATAATATGTAGAAAAAGTTTGGGCAAATTTGGATACCTGTTAAATTCACATCAATTAAATATGCATTACACAAATATAGAACTGTGTCCCCCCTCCCAACTCACCCACCCCACCAGATTCACCAATTCAGTCAGTTCTTTGATGCAGTCTTTTCTGTTGTTGGTGGTGGTGTTGTTCTTTCCAATATGTATCGCTCCCCACAAGAAATATTTACAACTGGGTTATTGGTGCTAGCATCCACAGAGGAGGGATATCATTCATCGTTTGTTTTTCTGAGACTGTGTTATTTCACTTAACATAATATTTTCTAGTTCCATCCATTTACCTGCAAAGTTCATGATGTTAGTTTTTTTTTTATTTAAAAAATTTTTTTAATGTCAGTTTTCTTTACTGCTGCATAGAACTCCATTGTGTAGATGTACCACATTTTCTTTATGAACTCATTGGACACTTGGGTTGCTTCCAGCTCTTTGCTATTGTGAAGGGAGCCACAATAAACATGGATGTGCATGTATCTCTGTGGCAGGATGAGTCCTGTGGGNCCTGGAACTCACTCTGTAGACCAGGCTGGCCTTGAACTCACAAAGATCCGCCTGCCTCTGCCTCCCAAGTGCTAGGATTAAAGGCGTGCGCCACCACGCCCAGCTGATGTTGCCTTTTTTTACTGCTGCATAGAATTCCATGTGTAGATGTACCACATTTTCTCTATCCACTCATCAGTTGAGGGGCATTTAGGTTGGTTCCAGCTTTTTGCTATTGTTAGCAGAGCTGCCATAAATATAGATGTGCATGTATCTCTGTGGTAAGATGAGAGTTGTGGGTATATACCCTGGAGTGGTATGACTGGGTCAGGTGGCAAGCTCATTTTGAGTTTTCCAAGGGTTCTCCACACTGCTTTCCATAGTGGCTTACAAGTTTACATTCCTAGCAGCAATGGATGAGTGTTCCCCTTTCCCCACAACCTCTCCAGCACTTGGTATCAGTTGTTTTCTTGATCCTAGCCAGTCTTATCGGAGTGAGATGATATCTTAAAGTGGTTTTAATTTGCATTTCCCTAATTATTAGTGATGTTGAGCACTTTTTAAGATGTTTCTCAACCATCTCTAATTCCTCACTTGTGAAGTCTCTGTTCAGCTCTTTGCTCCATCTTTTGAGTGATTCATTTGTATTCTTTCTTCTTTGTTTTTGAGTAGTTTATATACTTTGGAAATCAACGCTTTGTCAGATGTATCTGTGGTGAAGTTTTCCTTCCACTCTGTGGAAGGGTTTTCTCTTCACTTCTTTATTGTTTCTTTTGATGTACAGAAGCTTTTGAGTTTAATGAAGTCCCTTAATTCTTGCACAGCTGCTGTCTGATTTAGGAAGTCTTTCCTATGCCTATGTGTCATAGTCTGCTGCCAACTGTTTCTTCTATCGCCTCCAGAGTTTGGGGTTTCACATTGAAGTCTTTGATCCATCCGGAATTGACTTTTGTACAGAGAGGTAGGGGTTTAATTTCATTCTTCTACAAGTGGTGATCCAGTTTTGCCAACACTACTTGCTGAAGATGCTGTCTTTCCTCCATTGTGTCTTTTTGGTCCCCTTATCAAATATGAGGCAGCTGAAATTTATGTACTCAGGTTTGGATCTTCAGTTTTGTTCCATTGGTCAACAGGTCTGTTTTTGTGCCAGTACCAAGATGTTTTTTTTTTAATTTTTTAAATTTATTTCTGTATGTGTATGAATGTACTGTCTGCATGCAGGTTTGTGCACACTTGTCGTGCAATGCCACAGAGGTCAGAAGAGGGTGTCAGATTCCCCTGGAACTGGAGTTCTCCTGGAATTGGGGTTTCAGATGGTTCTCGGCTACCATGTGGGTGCTGGGGATCGAAACCAGGTCCTCTGTAAGAGTGGTCAGCGCTCTTAACTGCTAGGCCATCTCTCAGCCCCCAAGCTGTTTTTATGACTATAGCCCTGTAGTATAGTTTGAAGTCTGGTATAGAGATTCCCCCCTGTATTGCTCCTTTCACTCAGGGTTGCTTTGGCTATTGGGGATCTTTTGTTTTTTTCCAAATGAAAATAAGGATTTTTTTTCCAAGACTGTGAAGAAACTCTTGGGATTTTAATTGGGATTGCATTAAATATGTATAAGAGTTTGGGTAGAATGGACATTTTTACTATATTAATTTTCCCAATCCATGAGCATGGAAGGGTTTTCCATCTTCTGATGCCTTCTTCAATTTCCTTCTTCAGGGGTTTAAAATTTTTGTTGTAGAGATCTTTGGTGTCTTTGGTTAGGTTTGTTCCTAGGTATTTTATTGTTTTTGAGGCTATTGTGAGTGGGAAGTTCTCCTTGTATTCCTTCTTCAGTTGCTTGTTATTGTTGTAAAGAAAGGCTACTAATTTTTCTAGGTTAATCTTGTATCCTGCCACTTTACTGAAGCTCTTAATAGTTTCTAGGAGTTTTCTGGTGGAGTTTTTAGCATCCATTAAGTAAAAAATCATATCATCAGCAAAAAGGGATAGCTTGACTTCCTCTTTTCCAATTAGAACTCCTTTAATTTCCTTTTCTTGCCTTATTGCCCTAGCAAGTGTTTCAAGCACTATATTGAAGAGGAATGGTGACAGGGGGCAGCCTTGCCCAGTTCCTACCTTTAAAGGGAATGCTTCTGTTGTTTCCCCATTTAGGATGATATTGGCTGTGGGTTTCCTGTATATGGCTTTGATTACATTGAGGAATGATCCCTCCAATCCAATTCCCTCTAGGACTTTAAGCATGAAGGGATGCTGGATTTTGTCAAAGGCTTTTTCAGCATCAATTGAGATGATGGTGTGGTTTTTGTCTTTGATTCCATTTATGTGTTTGATGATGTTTATTGATTTTCGTATGTTGAACCATCCCTGCATCTCTGGTATGAATCCAACTTGGTCATGATGGATGATCTTCTTGATGTGGGTCTGTATGCGATTTGCCAGTATTCTGTTTAGAATTTTGGCATCTGTGTTCTTAATGAGATTGGCGGGGGTCTATAGTCTCCTTTTGGTTGTTTCTTGCCTGGTTTTTGGTATTAGAGTGATGATGGTGCTTCATAGAAGGAATTTGGGGAGAATTCCCTCTGTTATCCTTCTAAAACCAACTGAGTACTCATAACGGTTGTAAGTCTTTTGAAATGTTTTTATAGAATTCTGCTGTGAAACCATTCTTCGGCGTCCTGGGTCTTTTCTTATTGGGAGGTTTTTTATTTACCATCTTGATTTTTCTTCCTCTATTATTGTCTGTTTATCTGTCGATCTCTTCTGGGTGGAGCTTTTGTGGATTTCCGGATTTCAAGATTCATCCATTTCTCTTAGGGTTTTCAAATTAGTAGCTAGTATAGGGTTTTGAATATTCCCATTATGATTTTCTGGTCTTTTCATTGTTGTATGATCTTCCCCTTTCCATCATGGATTCTATTGCATTTGGAGATGTTCCTTCTTTCTTTTGGTTAATGGGCTAGCAGGTCGGTATATCTTGTTTATTCTCTCAAGAACCAACTTTTGGTATCATTGATTTTTCTGTATGTTTTCTTTGGTTTTATTCATTGATTTGCTCTGATTTTGTTATTTCTTCTCTGTCTGCTGCCTTTCAGAGTTCATTTGTGGTTGTCTCTCAATTGTTTTGAGCTGCAGTGTTCGATTGTTCACTTGTCGCTCTGTTCTGTTTTCATCATAATAATATATATATATCATATATTATGAATGTTGTATGAGGGTTACTGTCTGATAGATTAGATTGGTGCACACCCGTGTCGTGCAGTGCTGAGGAGGTCAGAAGAGGGCGTCAGATTCCCCTGGAACTGGAGTTAAAGACTGTTCTTAGCTGCCATGTGGGTGCTGGGAATCTAACCCAGGTCCTCTGCAAGAGCAGTCATTTCTCTTAATCACTGAGCCATCTCTCCAGCCTGCTCTTTCTGTTTTTTTTTAATGTAGGCACTCAGGGCTATAAAAATTCCCTCTTAGGACTGCTTTTGAAGTGTCCCATAGGTTTTGTTGTGTTGTATTATCATTGTCATTCAGTTCCAGGAATGCTTTTATTTCTTTCTTTATTTCTTCCTTGACCCATTCATTATTCAGGAGAGTGTTTTTTAGTTTCCATGTGTTCTTGTAGGTTGTAGGGCTTATCCTGGTGTTGATATTGGGATTTATTGTACTGTGGTCTGATAGAATGCATGAGATTATTTCAACCTTTTTGTATTGGTTGAGTTTTTTCCTGTGTCCCAGTATGTGGTCTATTTTGGAGAATGTTCCATGGGGTGCTGAGTAGAAAGTGTATTCTCTGGTGTTTGGGTGGAATATTCGGTAGATGTCTGTGAGGTCCATTTGGTATATTGTAACATTCAGTTCAGATGTCTGTCTGTTTATCCTTTGTCCTGTTGATCTGTCTAAAGGACTTAGTGGGGTATTGAAGTTCCCTACTATTAGTGTGCTGGGGTTAATCCGTGCCTTGAGGTCCTGAAGAATTGTCTTTATAAAGTTTGGTGCACCAGAGTTTGGTGCACATATATTCATGATTGTGAAGTCTTCATGGTCAATTGTTCCTTTGATAAAGATGTAATGGCCCTCTTTGTCTCTTCTGATTTCTTTTGCTTTGAAGTCTATTTTGTCTGATATTAAAATAGCAACACCTGCTTTCTTTTTGGTACAATTTGCTTGGAATATTTTTTTCCTCCCCTTCACCTTAAGTTGGTGCCTATCCTTGAGATTGAGATGGGTTTCTTGTAAACAGCATAAAGATGGGGTTTTTTTCCTAATCCAATCTCCCAGTCTATGTCTTTTGATTGGGGAGTTTAGTCCATTAATATTTAAGGTTATAATTGAAAGATGAATGTTTCTTCCTTTCACCTTATTATCCATTTGCATTTTTAGTCTCGGTTTCTACTTCTGCAATTATGTTTTTATTAGTTTCTCTTTCTAGGTGCTTGGGGATAGTTGCTCCTCTCTTCTGCCCTTTGTTTTTTAAACTTTTTTATTTAGTGTTTCTACTTCCTTCTGGAGTTTGTCATTTTCTCCCTCTAGTTCTTTCTGGAGTTTGTCATTCTCTCTCGTAGTTCTCTGACTTGTTCTTTATATTCTTTAATTTCTCTGAATAGGTCTTCAGTTGTTCCTCTGAGATCTATTTCTGGGTCACCCCCAGGGGGATCCCACTGTAGCAATCTCCTACAGGGTCGATAGAGCTTGGTGTGGAATTATCCTGCACCTTTCCCATGTTGTCCCTTTGTCGTCATGTCCCTGGCATGTGAGTTTCCCTTTTTTTGCCTGTATTCTGATGCGAATCACAAATGCCTTTTCACTGTGTTGAAGGCTTCCTTTGCTTGCCTCCTTCAGATGCCTTTTTTTTTTCCTCCTTGTTTATGGAGTGTTGACTTGTCTAGGTTTCAGGCTTTCAATTTTGTTTATATATTGGAAGTATAATTCACTCTTCCCTTTCTGTTCTGAAGGTTCTCCAAAAGATCCACTTGGACACTCTCTCAGCAATTCCAGTGGGGGAGGGGCGGGGGGAAGGGAGGATATGCCTGACTTAGCCCATGCCCCAGTTCTCTGTGCTTCAGGTGGTCCTGGCAAGTCCCTGATCTAACCACTGCACACTCATAATGCACCCATTTAAAATATAGAGTTCAGGGCTGGAGAGATGACTCAGCAGTTGAGAGTGCTGACTACTCTTGCAGAGGACCTGGGTTCGATTCCCAGCACCCACATGGTGCCTAAGAACCCAGCTGGGCATGGTGCCGCAGGCCTTTAATCCTGGCACTTGGGAGGCAGAGGCAGGCGGATCTCTGTGAGTTCAAGGCCAGCCTGGTCTATTGAGTGAATTCTAGGCCAGCTGGGGCTATGAAAAGACCCTGTTTAAAAAAAAAAAGAAAGAAATAAAAATATACAATTCAATGGTGTTTAGCACATTCACAACATTGTGTAAACTTTCTCAATTAATTCTAGAACATTTTCATCACCCATGCAACAAAACCTGTATCTGTTAGCTATCACTACACAGTGCACCTCCCCTCAGCTCCTGATGGATACTAACCTCCTTTGTGTCAATGGACTTGACTGTTTTGGATGCTTCACTTAACTGGAACTAGATAAGCACTCTTTTGCAATGGGTTTCTTTCACTGAGCATTAATTATTTCAAGGGTTAAGTGCATTGTATTTCATTTCTTTTTATTACTTAATAATATTCCACTGTGTAACTATATTACATCTTGTTTACCCATAGCCAAATCCTAATAATTCTGCTATGAGCCCTTGCATTTGTTTTTGTGTGCATGTAGGGTTTCCTTTGTGTGAAATTTCAGGGTCATGTTGTGAGAAACAAAGAGATAATTTATTTTGTGACTTTGCAAAGCCAGGTACCAGCCCAGAATGGCAGGTGTGTGGATTGAGCTTAGAGAACAGTTTTTATAACCTTAATGTAGTCCCTTCCTCCCTTTCCTCATTGGCTGAGTAATCAGCAGGGTATGCTCTTACACATCATCTGGGTCTTAGCTTTCCTCTGCCACTTATGTTTGTCTATTTTGTACGAAGACTGTATGTGGGATTATCTCTTCATTTTAAATCTTTATTTTAAGGTTTACCAGCTGCATGGCATTGTCACATCTGCAAGTCACAAGCAAGCTTGGCTGTCATAATTTTCTACTGTAAATATTATTTGGGTTGGGAGGGGATAGCTGGACTAGCAGGCCTTAGCAGGTGACTAGGTTTTTTGTTCATTTGTAGCTAAACCTCAAGGCACTGTTGAAAATGGACCATTGTGTTTTATTTATTACAATGTAGTAACATCTTTAGTTTTTACATTCACTTACTTATTTTGTATGTATGTGTATGTGCATGAACTTGCTATGGCATGTGTGTAGAAGTCAGAGAATAACTTGCAGGAGTCATTTCTTTCCTTCTACCATGATTGTCAGGCTTTGGTGACCCACTAAGCTATCTTGTCAGCCCCATGATTAGTTTTTATTTTATTTATTTTTTTAATTTTACTTATTTTTGTATGCGTACGAATGTACTGTCTGCATGTAGGTTGGTGCACCTGTGTCATACAATGCCACAGAGAGCAGAAGAGGGTGTTGAATTCCCCTGGAACTGGAGTTAAAGATGGTTCTCAGCTGCCGCTCAGAGCAGACCAGTGATTTGCTCGCCATTATACTATGGGTCAGGCATAAGCCTGAGAGTAGAACTCCAAGTTTCTGAGTCCTTAGCCAAGATCTATTTTTAATTAATCTCAGTCAGAGGACAGGAGCTATGCCCTTCGAGGGCTACTTCCCACCTGCACCCTGGCTGATGCCCAGGGAGGCTGGCCCCTATGAACTGTGTCCACTGGTCCTTTGCCCTCTGGTTTCTCACTGGGGTCTACCTATGGAAGGCCGCAGTGGGAGGATGAAGACCAGGAAGAGTCAAGGTCAGGGTCTGGCCTGCTGCCTGGCTTGGGTACTGCCCTCTATCAGAAGCCACAGGTTTCTCTCAGCAGCTCCTCCCTCTGGGTTTAGTCCCTCATTCATTCAGGACTATGGATAGCAACTTCTCTTTCTTGAATTCATCCTGATTGATTTCCCTAGGCTCTTGTCTTCTCTTTTTTTTTTCTTGGTATTTTTGAGACAGGGTCTCCCTTTAGTCCCAGCTGTCCTGGAACTCATTCTGTAGACCAGGCTGGCCTTGAACTCCCAGGGATCCGCCCGCCTCTGACTCCCAAGTGCTGGGATTAAAGGCATGCACCACCATGCCTGGCTTGTCTTCTACTTTTTAAACAATGTTTTAGTAAACTCTCTTTAAATTTCTATTTATCCATGTGTTTTCTGATATACAGATTTACCATCCATCCATCCATCCATCTATCCATCCATCCATCCATGCATCTATCTGTCCATCCATGCATTCATGGTCTCTTCAGAAAGCAGAATAGACCAGAAAAGGGTCTTTCAAAGACACTTTCCTCCTGTGACTCAGTTCCTCCAACCAAGACCCATTGTCTTTGGGGGTTTATATACAAACCTAACCAAGGGGAAGAATAAAATAAATATACCTTTGATTCTAATAGTCCTTTGTATCTGATAGAGAGGAGAGAGAGAGAGAGAGAGAGAGAGAGAGAGAGAGAGAGAGAGAGAAAGAGAGAGAGAGAAGAATTACTCAGGAAGACTTGGAAAGGACTTAGGAGATAGATGCATTTTTAAGCTCTGTCTTTTCATTTTGAAATACTTTGAAATACTTTCTGTTTGTCTTCTAAGAGAATTGTAAATACATGACTATCTCCCTTTGAAAGAGGCCTCCGGCTGGCCAGCTGGCCACCCACCCATGTCCTAGAAGATGGCCCTTCTTGAGATCCAGAGATGGCCTCTATTTGCTCTCTGGTCCACTGACCAGGGAAGCAAAATCTCGAATCAAACAACAACTGATGAAAGGACACAAGCCATAAGCCACTTGGATACATAGCATAAGCCCTGGAGTGGCTACAATATTTTCCCCTGAGAACCTGCAAGTCCTGATCAAATGGGACCTGTCTCAGAAACGCATGGGGAACTGACATTTGAGCTGAGCCTCATTCAAGGATGGTATGATGTCTAATCTTGGTGGTCAACTTGGCAAACCTGGGAAGAGGGACCCTGAGCCATGGTATATCTGTGAGGCATTTTCTTTTCTTTCCTCTTTCTTTTTTTTTTTTTTTTTGAGACACGGTCTCCCTATAGCCCCAGCTGGCCTGGAATTCACTCTGTAGACCAGGCTGGCCTTGAACTCACAGAGATCCGCCTGCCTCTGCCTCCTGAGTGCTAGCTTTAAAGGCGTGTGCCAACATGCCCGGCTTAAAGACCGTTCTTAGCCGCCATGTGGGTGCTGGGAATCGAACCCGTGTCCTCTGCAAGAGCAGTCAGTGCTCTTAACTGCTGAGCCATCTCTCCAGCTCTGAGGCATTTTCTTAATTGTCAACTGATATGGGAGGACCCAGAGAACTGTGGCAAGAACCATCCCTAGACAGGTGGGCCTGGGCTGCATAACAAAGGTAGCTGAGCAACCCAGAGGGAGCAACCCAGTAAGCAGCATTCCATCACAGTCTCTACTTCAGTTCTTGCCTTCAGGTTCCTGCAGGAGGTCCTGCCCTGACTTCTTTCAATGATGTTCTATAACCTGTAAGAAAAAACCCCTCTACTCCCCAAGTTGCTTTTGGTGTTTATTGCAGCCACAGAAAGCAAGCTAGGATAATGAATTAAGGTAATTCAACTCAGTAAGCCCCATTGAGTGGCAAAAACAGCACTGCAGGTACCACGTGGTACCACGTGGTCCCACAAAGATCTGACTCAACTACACCCTCAGCTGCCTCTTAAGCAGAAGTAAAAATGGTGCTGAGAGTTCCCCATGAGGGAGACTTGCCCAAGATGGTAAAAGCAGTCCCTGGAGTTTCCCCAAGGTGCGGTGAGATTTGTTGACTGAATCCACATGGGGAGCCTGCCAGGTGCCTGGAATCATCTAAGTGCTAGGTACAAGGGAGGACTACAGAGAGAGCCTCGTGTTCTAGGTACAGGAGAGGACTGCAGGGAGGACCTTCTATGCTGGAACCCTTTCCCTTTTAGGTGAGGAGGCTGAGACAAGAAGATGGAGCTTTCAGAAATTGGGCCTGCCAAACTCTCCACCCTGCACATAGTAGGTGCTCACTGAATTCAGCAGAATTTGGCTCTGGTTTGCAGAGGAGGTGCTGCCAAAAAATAAATTAAAAAAATAGAGATGCCGAGAACAGTCTGTTCTCAAAATGTTACAGTAAGGAGCAATCAGCAAAACTGCTGGGTGGAAAGAGAGTTCCCTCTTCTCTTCCTGTCTATCACTATGGTGACTATTACCAATGCTGGTCAAGGTCAAACATGGTCAACCAAACTGCAGTACTCCAGAGACCAGAGCAGCTACACTTTGGGGTTATGTCACTGCATGGAGATCTTTGTATTTCAGATCACGAGTATCCATCTACACGCTGCATCAAAGTCATTTTGTTATTGCACAAATGTGATAAAAGCATTAAATATACTCTTAAGAAAGACAAATATTGCCTCTCCTCCTGCAGGTATCTAATTGCTTGTTCTTCATTAGTAGGATCGAAAGGTTATTCCTGGACAAACTGTCAGCCCATGAAAGGAAACAGCCAGAATTGACCAGACTCCAAGTCAACAGCTCCAGAGAGAGTGGACTGTTTTACCTCTCATCCACCTGTGCCCCTTTTCTAAGCCTAGGGAACAACCTTCGGAAGAGGGGGCGTGGTAGAATGTAAGGGCTGCGATTGGGGTGAATGGTGAAACTACAGCAATGTAGTCTGGACACTCATTTGATCAACTTGATTGAACAAACAACCTGTCACCCCCCACTGGATGGTGGGGCTGTAGGGGTTTGGGCACAACAGCCTGCAGATAGGTTTTGCATGAAGGATGCTTGTACTCATGGATTATCACTTATAGCTAAAAATGAAAAAAAAAAAAAAACTGAGAGAAAGATGCAGGACAGTTATGGCAGAATGCATGATCTGGGATGGGGTGGGGGTGGGGGGGAGGGAAAGGGAAATAAGCCTGAACTGAATTGGAAAAAATGTATGAAATGCACAAAGCATCAATAAAAACTAAATTAAAAAAAAAAAGAAAGACAAATAAACCATTCCATTGCCTAGAACTGATTTAATTTTTCATTTCCTTCCAGCTTTTGTCTCCTTGCATATGTCCTTTAACTCAGTGGTAATCACAGTGAATGTATAATTTTGGATTCTGTTTGTAATGCTTTTTTTTTTTAAATAAAATGTTTGTTCTTTCATATGGATTCTGTGCCTAGGGCCAATTTTTGTTGGCACATCAGTTTTCCGCTTAGCAGCTCAGCACTGAAAAGACAATGGGGGATGTTTTCATTGCTTCTATGGGAGTCTGAGAAATGCTTTGTTTTTTTCAGAGTCCTACAGACTAAGGAGTTAGCAAAAGAACAGAACAGAATAGACTTTTCACAAAAATTATTTGTATCATTATCAAAATAGAGCATTCTGTTTGTATGGGAGGAAGCCTCCTGTAGAAATTGAGTACGTACAACTCTCAGTATTACAGCCTGAACAAACAAGATTTTAATTCTGAGATTGTCACTTATTTACTGGCTGTGTGACCTTGGGCTACTTAGTCAATTCTCTGGTCCTCAGTTTCCATCTCCAAGGGAGTGGAAAGAGAATTGTGTGAAATAGAGGCTTGCCTTTCAGACATAGGGTCTCTGTGTGACTTCTTATAACTACTGTAATGTTCCTAGCATGATATTGAAAACTGACCTTCAGTAAGTCTCTCTGATCTTTAATTTATACATATGCAAAAATGGGGAATATAAAGACTCTAATGTGTATTGGTTACCCACCCTTGTGACAGGCACTTAAGGGAAATAAGGATTTGTTTTGGAATCAACCTCCCCAAACAGAGCTACCAACAAGGGACCAGTTGTTTAACCACATGAACCTGTGGGGGACATTTTGCATTCAATCCATAGCACAATTTGTCTGGGTGCGATAAAGAATATGAATGTGTTCCAGTGGCTAAAATGCATCTGTTGTATATAAAACCGCCCTGTCATTATTTCATTTATTTTCCTGTCTCTGTTTTCTCTCCCTCCTAGAATCATGGTATAGAAGTTAGCATGAGTTCTGAAGCATATCCCACAACTGGAATCAGAGGAGCTATTGACTGTATTGGGACAGAGCAGCTCTCATGGACCAATCCTAGTGCTCAGGACAAGTGTGAGGATGCTATGTGGACTGGGGAATGGGTAGCTGCAGGCTCTCCTAGGCACATCTGCGCACTGTGCACTCTCCAGGGCTCAGTTTCCCGGGATTGTGAGCAGGAGTGAGGAACACTCTTCTGAGGCCATTCTCCTGAATGGCAGTGATGGAGGGGTGAGAGGTGCGGACATGGCCCTGGACAGCCTAGCCCAGCTTAGGTGTAGAAGCCTAAGCACAGTAGCTCTGCTAGAACTTACTAGCCTCGTTGAATGAGTTTTCTCTCTTCTCCCCTTTCCTTTCCTTCTTCCTTCTTCCCCTCTCTCCCGATATCCTCTCCCTCCCATTCCTCCCACTTTTCTCCCGAATTTCACAATGCTTATTGCTACCTATGTGGTGTCAAACATGGTACAATATCAGTGGCCATGCTCTGCTCCCCCAGGACAACTGTGCTCTTCTGCTCACAGGTCCTCAGCCAGAAGGACAGCCAGGAACACATGCAGAGGAGGGGGGGAGCTTCTGGGGAGCTTTGAAGCACACTCCACAAAGCACTTGGAAGAAGTAGGGAAACCTCACAATGGGGATGAACAAGCTATTGTCAAGAGTCTTTGTACATTGAAAGAGGAGTGAGTTTTTCCCCCTGTGAATTTCCAAAAGAACAAGTGGGTAGAGATTTCAGCTCAGAAGGGCTATCTCACCACTGAAGGGGCTTCCTTAGAAGATGGTGAGTTCCTTATCATTAACTCCAGCGGGCACATGCCTTTAATCCCAGCACCACACTCCAGTGGTGGCACACGCCTTTAATCCCAGCACTCCAGAGGCAGAGGCAGGCAGATCTCTGTGAGTTCAAGGCCAGCCTGGTCTACAGAGCAAGCTCAGGTCAGCTGGGACTAAAAGGAGACCCTGTCTCAAAAAATACCAAAAAAAAAAAAAAAAAAGCTTTCATTTGAGCTGGGCAGTGGTGCATGCCTTTAATCCCAGCACTTGGGAGGCAGTGGCAGGTGGATCTCTGTGAGTTCAAGGTCTTCAAAGTGAGCTCCAGTCCAGGACAGTTGGGACTAAAGGGAGATCCTATCTCAAAAAGAAAAACAAAAAAACAGTACTTCAAGCCCACCCAAGCCAGCAGGTGACCAGGAGGCTAGAGATATTTTAAGCTCTCACAGAAGTGAATAGAGGTCAGGCTCAATGACTCTGAGATTCTCTTTTGAGTCTCTGAGCTCAGAGGAGGAATGACTCTATTACTCAAACAGGCCATAAGGCCAAACATCTCTAATTTTTGTTCTGATTTTTAGCTTCAGTAATTGGTTGAATGTCATAAGTACCTCAAACACTCCTTACTAAAGTCTCTAGAAAGGACTGGACACAGGTTGGAGGGTCTAACCAGGATGCACTTCACAGGCACAGTGCAGAAGGAAACAGAATGTTCCGTGGTTCCTGGCGGGCTCTGGGTGTGCCCGGCCCTTGTCCCTGACTGGGTGGCATCCCCACTATTGTCTGCAGCTCCAGGATGGGTATGACACCCTTCAAGGATCTATAAGGTTTTTAGAGACTCTTTGAAGTGTTTACAACAAAACAAGATCAATTATCAAATTTTGAGTCATTGTCTTGCAAAAATAAGCTTTCCTTTATGAACTGCTTCTTCTGCTGAAGGAAAATCATTTCCAGGTTATCTCATAGCCAGGCCTGGCGTCAGGTCACCTTCTACCTGGAGACTACTGACAGCCTTGGGATGAGTCAGAACCCACGAGACGTCACCCGTCCATCACATCTGCCCCTTCCTTGCTATGCCTGCTCCTGGACAGAACCCAGGGGGACAGAGCCAAAGGGACACAGCCTAGAAGGATATGGTCTCATACATGGGCTATTCATCCTTTATTGGTCTTTTAAACTTAACTTATCAATAAAATAACTATATTCTATTATTAATATACACTTTGTTGTCTTTTTAGAATAGGCTTTTACTTAAGTCACTCCCTCACTTCTTCCTGGGACCATTTCCTAAATAAAACATCTATAATCACATCCTTGTCTCAGGCATCTCTGTCTTTGCATGAGTTTATTTGCACCACCACATGCATGCAAGTGCTTGTGGAGGCCCAGAAAGCATGGAATTATCTGGAACTGGAGTTATAGGCAGTTGTGAGCCATGTGATGTGGGTGATTGGAACTGAACTTGGGTCCTCTGAAAGAGTAGCAAGTACTCTTAACTGTTGAGCCATCTCTCCAGCTCCTCTTTTGACGAAACTAAACTGGTACATACTGGATAAATCCACAGGCAAGGCAGCCTCTTACATGGTACTACGTGCTTCCCTTTACATCACATCCAGAGCACACAATTCTTGGAGCCATGAATCTAACAGTGGCAGTGTATAGGAGGAAGTACTAGTCTCAAAATGTTAGGAGTCCACCTGGAAGACTCAGGATCAATCTTCCAGTGTTGCTTTGGAAGCCATTTTGGAATTAACCCTGTATTCCTACCTGGTACTGTTCGCCTGCAGTAGCATGCTATTCATTAGAGGAGAAGACTTGTGTTTGAGTCCCCTCATCCAAAGCTTGCAGAACAGCAGAGCTGGGGCTCCTTTATTTTGCCTGAGTCTCTAGGTGCGACTCATTTCTGCTCAGGGTGGAACATTTTCAAGTCCATTTGGAAAGGGACACTTAGTGTCACAAAAATAGAAACTCATCAGAGGTGAGCTTTTGCTTGGCTAGGTGGCTCTTAACCAATTCACAGGAGGCTTAACACCTTGTGATTGAAAAAGCAGAGGAGAGGGAAATTAGCTCTCTCTCTCTCTCTCTCTCTCTCTCTCTCTCTCTCTCTCTCTGACATACAAGATCTCTTTTTGCTTTAGCTGCTGAAAACCACCATTGCTTGCTGTAGTCTCTCCATTTCCTACTCTCTGTTAGTGCCCTCTTGTCCTACAATTCATAAAATGAATCAGGTAAAGGCGAGAAGCAGTCCACCAAGATGCAGTGATTTACCATATGACCTTGAGCCATTCATTAAGCTACTCTGGGCCCTATTTTTCTTATTTTTAAGCTAGAAATAATGAAATGCATGTTAAAATGCTTGATTTAACAAATCAAATGAGAGGGTGTATAATGACAAAGGGATATTGCAAGCAGTAAAATCTTGAAAAATAAGAGAAGGTGTCTTTATGCTTTGTGGGAGTAGATTTTCAGTTTTCTCTGTATGGCTTTCAATGGGAAAATAAATATAGATTGAATCAGAAGGGGCTCTTAGTAGGAAACAACAGAAAGAGACTTGTGCTAATTGAAGTAGCAAAGAGATTTATCAACAGTGCATTGAGGTTCTCATAGACTTGCCAGAAGTCTGCCAACTTAGGTATGTAAAGTCGTCAGGAGCCAAGAGCTCTGGGCAGTGTCCACAGCTATAGCACAGAACCCAGCACTGCTGAGGGCACTCAGAAACACAGGAAGACATGCTGGCTTGGCAGTCCCTGTGGATTCTACGGGTTTACAGCAGCTGCATAGCCTACTGCCACATACTGTCTGCCCCTCCCTATACCGAGCTGTGGGGAAACTGTGGCCTCTCTGATTACCACTTACAGGGTTGAGACAGGGTCTCCCTGTAGTCCCAGCTGTCCTAAAAATCTGTATGTAGACCAGGCTGGCCTTGAATTCACAGAGATCCGCCTGCCTCTGCCTCCCAAGCACTAGGATTAAAGGCGTGTGCCACCACTCCCAACATCATTTTCAGTCTTTTTCTCCTTGAACACTTTCTGAGATGTTTCTCAGCCATCTTCATTTCTTCATTTGTGAATTCTCTATTCAGCGCTCTCTCTCTCTCTCTCTTTCTCTCTCTCTCTCTCTCTCTCTCTCTCTCTCTCTCTCTCTCTCTCTTTTGTGACAGGGTCTTCCTGTAGCTCCAGTTGGCTTGGCTGGCTTGGAACTCACTATGTAGACCAGACTGGCCTTGAGCTCTCAGATATCCACCTGTCTCTGGCTCCCAAGTACTGGGATTAAAGGGTTGCACCATCACGCCCAGTGTGTTCATATTTTTCTATCCCTTTCAGTGATTAGAAGTTATCATCACCATTTCACAGNGCCACCACGCCCAGCCTTCTATTCAGCTCTTTACTCCATCTTTGATAAAGTCATTTGTTTTCTTGCGCCTTTGTTTTTTGAGTAATTTATATATTCTGGATGTTAATGGTCTATCAGATGTATCACTGGTGAAGGTTTCTTCCCAATCTGTGGGTTTTCTCTTCACTTCTTTGATTGCTTCTTTCACTGTACAGAAGCTTTTGAGTTTAATGAGGTCCCACTTGTCTATTGTTGACCTAACACAGCTGCTGTCTGATTTAGAAAGTCTTTTCCGGCCTGGCATGGTGGCACATGCCTTTAATCCTAGCACTTGGGAGGCAGAGACAGGTGGATCTCTGTGAGTGCAAGGCCAGCCTGGTCTACAGCATGAGTTCCAGGCCAGCTGGGGGCTACAAGGAGACCCTGTCTCAAAAAGACAAAAAAAAAGTATTTTTCCTACACCCACATCTTGTGGGTTACTGCTGACATTTTCTTCTATTATTTTCAGGGTTTCTGGTTTTACATTGAGGTTTTTGATACATTTGGAGTTGATTTTTGTACATGGTGAAAGGTAGGGGTTCAGCTTCATCTTTCTACAAGTGTCATCCTGTTTTGCCAGCACCATTTGCTTAAAATGCTATTTTACACTTGGGAAGCAGAGGCAGGTAGATCTCTGTGAGTTCAAGGCCAGCTTGGTCTACAGAGTGAGTTCCAGGACAGCTGGGACTAAAAAGAGGGAGACCCTGTCTCAAAAATCCCAAAAAAACCCACCTATTTTATTTTATTTTTTGGTGTTTTTGAGACAGGATCTCCCTGTAGCCCCAGCTGGCCTGGAACTTGCTGTGTAGACCAGGCTGGCCTTGAACTCACAGAGATCCACCGGCCTTTGCCTTCCAAGTGCTGGGACTAAAGGCATGAACCACCATGCCCAGCTTGCATAGCTGTTTTAAAAATATTTATTTTTTATTTTATTTTATGTGTATGAGTGTATTACCTGCATGTATGTATGTGCACCCATGTTGTACAATGCCATAGAGTTAGAAGAGGGCACTGGGTTCCCCTAGAACTGAAGTTAAAGATGGTTGTTAGCCTCCATGTGGGTGCTGGGAATCAAACCCGGGTCCTCTGCAAGAACAGCCAGTGCTCTTAATTGTTGAGCCATCTCTCCAGCCCCCCCCCACATAGCTATTTAAATGGAAAAGAAATATAGTAAGCTCCAGTAGCCATATATATATATATATATATATATAT